>JAXGGA010010502.1:0-25000 GCA_038373865.1 Uloborus plumipes | reverse complement strand
GGGGGGGGGGGGGGGGGGGGGGGAGGGGGGGGGGAGGGGGGGGGGGGAGGGGGGGGGGGGGGGGGGGTGGAGGGGGGGGGGGGGGGGGGGGGGTGGGGGGGGGGGGTGGGGGGGGGGGGGGGGGGGCATCAAAACACATTTTATCAAAGAAAGAAAAAAAAAAAGAAAAAAAAAACTCGTCCGTTGATAAAATGTCTCGAATTTCACTTTTAATCCGTTGCCAGTTGTTAAATATAAATAAAGAATAAAATGCCCTCGTGAATGAAACATTTTTGTTACAAAAAAAATCGTCTGCCAATAATAATAATAATAATAATAATAAATTCAATAAAACAAATGAATGAAATAAACAAAAAATCGTCTGCACAGTCAGTCATTTTTTTTCGGACTGTTTACTCAAAAGTTATTAGGGGTGACAGCTTGCTTGAGCGGTTCAATGTTAAACGAAAAATTGTTCAAATCGGAAATGTAAATACGGGAATGAAGTATCCTTGAAAAGTTCTTTCCAACAAAAAAAAGTTTGTTCAAATCGGACTGTTCATTAAAAAGTTAGTATCGTGGGACCGGTTGTTTGAACGGCTCAAATTTGAACCAAAAATTGTTCAAATCAAAAAATCAAATATGGGAATGAGCTGTACTCGCCGAGATCTTTCCAACAAAAAAAAAGTTTGTCCAAATCGGACTGTTCATTCAAAAGTTATTAGGGGGGGACAGACAGACCGACCGACCGACCGACCGACCGACACACAAATTCCCCATCTCAATACCCTACTTTCAAATTTTTAATTTTTCGATATTCATTTTACCTTTTTATTTTTTTCACTTGGCGATATTTTTTTTTGACTTGGCGATATTTTTTAACTTGGCGATATTTTTTGGACTTGGCGATATTTTTTAGATGCATTAAGCTACTTTTAATACTTTTTTCGTCTTTCTTTTATTTTTAACGGGAAAGTAGGCTAAAAAGTGCCGCTTCTAAAGTAACTCTTTATGCTTTCTATATGAATCTGAACTTGAGTAGGCAAATCTTAAAACCTCAATTGTGATATTTATGTATTACACTATATTTTACACTGCCAAATGTAAATCTAAATTGGGAGTATCATTCTAAATTAGGATTGCTGACTATGTTTGCTTAAAACGTTCTTATCAAATTCATTGCATTATTTATTTAATCTAAAGTGATAGAGTTACGAATACGAATGAAAGCTTACTTCCTTAACTTAGTTTTCAACGGCAGTCGTTGAAACTAACTATAACTGAAAACAAATATAAAACTTCGAATTACTGGACAAAAGCAGCATTAAAAACAATAAAAACACTTGAAAATGATTACCACTGCATTCCTACACTTATAATAATAAATAAAATATAGTTTGTTTCTTCTGTAGAAATGGAAATTCGTACCTTATTAAACGTTATCCTTTTCTAGTGCAACTCGTACTAACTTGAATCTAACTGCCTGCGGGTGGTCACGTGACATTGATTTCGAAGTTCAGCGCTCAGGCCTAGTATTTAGAAGACTGTGGGTATGGAGTGTCATGCTTGCTGCACTTGTCGTGTCAATACTAGGACAGTCATTGCTGACTGTGGATGATGTTGGAGTTGCCATCCAATGATATCCCATACGTGACCAATTGGAGACAGATCTGGTGATCTTACAAGTCATCGTAACATGTCAACACTCTGTAGAGCACATTGCGTTGCAGCAGCGGGGAGAGGGCGAGCGTTATTCTGTTAGAAAACTCTCCCTTGAATGCTACTCATGAAGGGCTGTACTATAGGTTGAATTACCAGACTGACGACAAATTTGCAGTCCGTGTGTTTGGGATAACCACAAGAGTGCTCCTGCTGTCATAGAAAATTGCTCCCGAGACCATGACTCCAGGTGTAGGTCCCAGGTCCCGTGTGTCTAGGCCGCAGACAGCTTGGATGCAGGCGGTTCCCTAGCCTCCTTCTGACCAACATACAGACATCACTGGCACCAAGGCAGAATCTGTTTTCATCAGAAATTACAATAGATCTCCACTCCTACCTCCAGTGAGCTCTGGCTTGACACCACTGCCGTCGCAAACGGCAATGGTTTGCAGTTAATGGAATACCATCTACAGGCTACCTGGCTCGGAGCTGTCCTTGAAGTAGGCGATTTTTTACCGTCCTGTGGGTTACGACGGTACCAACTGCAGCTCGAATGTCAACCGTAGATGCAGTACGATGCGCCACAGCCGTACGCAGAATTCGGCGATCTTCCTTCTCAGTCGTGCCACGTGGCCGTTAGGAACTCGATCCTCTTGAAGTAGTACCATCCCTTGACTATAACTTCCAATAATCAGCCACGGTGGAAACATTCCCACCAAGTCTTTCTGTAATATCGTGAAATGAAAATCCACCTTCTCGTAGCCAAATTTTACAACCTCGTTTCAACTCGGTGAGCTGTTGATAATGGCTTCTTCGTCTTCTTAAATGCATTCCTGGCTAACATGAACGCAATGCGTCAAATTTCACGGAAAAATAATACTCACGAGCTTTACAACACGCTTTTAAAGCAACCCTTATTTGCATGCTCTGAGTGACGCCAACTGCGCCACACTTATGCGCGGAGCCCGAAATTTCAATCGATGTCATAGCTTAGAATATACAGAAATTCAAGGGATAAGATCTTTCTTTAGGTGTATACTTTGTGTTAATATTGAAAGATACGTAGTTTTGTTTTGAAAATGTCAGTTACTTATGGAATTGTCCTATTGGAAACAATGAGTTTCCTGGTTACAACAGTAAGAAAACATTAGTATTCGCTACTATGTGTGATCAAAGTTACATAGAAATTTTATTTGGCAATACCATTCGCAATTCAAATAAACTACAAGAGTAGCTGCAGTCTCTGGGCATTGGCTGCTGAAAGAGCTAACATTAAGAACCACCCACTAACGTAGGACGCGACCTGTCCAATGACACAGCTTCCTTGAATTCGCAAAATATAATTGTTTTATTTCTTTGGCTAATATACACTGCTCGACATTGAAAATGCAACACCAAGAAGGAGTGGTCAGAAATTCATGCAAATTTTACCGTAGACGCACGTCACTGAGTTATGCAAATGATATGAAATGCGCAGCTCTCCGACGCACGTGAAGTAAGATATAAGAGAATGAAGTTGAAAAGTGGGCTATGTTCATGTTGGTTTTTCTGCCAGACTAATTATCGGAGAAATTTGGTTTTTGTCTCGAAGGATACGTGTGATAGGAGGAAATGCCACGCCGTCCTCAACGAAGACACTTCCAGCATATAGACGACTTTACAAGGGGTATGGTGATCGGACTGAGAAGGGGAGGTTGGTCCATACGTCAAATTGCAGCTGATACCCACATGGATGCAAGCACTGTGCATCGGCTGTGTCGGAGATGGTTGGAAAGAGGAAATGTAGCCACATTGAGGGGTGCAGGTGCAGCCAGAGTGACGTCAGACCGCTTGGATCGACGGATTCACCGACAAGCTGTGGCGGACCCGCAAGTCACTTGTACGTCGATTCTGCAGCACGTGCAAGGTACCCTGGATGTTCCTGTGTCGACCAGAACCATTTCCCGTCGACTGGTTGCACGTGGCCTGCAATCACGGCGCCCGCTAAGAAGACTGCCATTGACCTCACAGCACAGACTCCAACGTTTGGAATGGTGCCGGACCAGAGCGACGTGGATGGCAGAATGGCAAACCGTAGTGTTCTCAGATGAATCCCGCTTCTGTTTGTCCAGCGATAGTCATCGCATACGTGTGTGGCGTCGACGTGGAGAAAGATCGAATCCGGCAGTAACTGTGGAACGCCCCACAGCGCGACAACGTGGCATAATGGTTTGGGGCGCTATTGCATACAATTCCGTATCACCTCTAGTTCGTATTCGGGGCACTATGACGGCCCAACGATATGTAGATAATGTACTGCGGCCGGTGGCAATCCCCTACCTTCAGGGTCTGCCAAATGCAATTTTTCAACAGGATAACGCCCGGCCTCACAGTGCTCGAATCAGCCAACATGCTCTACGAGGTGTACAGATGCTTTCCTGGCCACCATACTCTCCTGACTTGTCACCAATCGAACATGTGTGGGACGTGATTGGACGCCGTTTGCAGAACCTGTCACTGCCTCGTTCAGAGGACGAACTGTGGCAAATGGTTGAAAGGGAATGGAGTGCCATCCCTCAGGACACCATCCGCAGGCTTATTGACTCCATGCCTAGACGTGTTTCTTCGTGCATCGCTGTCCGCGGTGGTCCTACTTCTTACTGAGCCGACGCCGTCCTCGCTCTAAATTTTGCTTATTTATTTTGAAATAAATATCACTTATTGTTCCATGCTGTCTCTGTCTTCTTACCAAATTTCATCAATTTCTGACCACTCCTTCTTGGTGTTGCATTTTCAATGTCGAGCAGTGTATTAAATCACTGCAAGATGGCGTACATTATTTTGTCCAAGTAATCAACTTTAAAATGAAACAAAAATGAAACTTTCATTAAAATGTAAAATAATCTGCTAAGTAAATTTAATAAACCATTAAAACTTTAAATAATGAGCTAACTAAATAAAATAATGTTGAAAGCTCCATTAAAAAAGGTGAAGTAATTGGCTAACTAAATAAAATAGCATTGAAAGCTCCATTAAAATGTTGATAAAATCTACCAAATAAATATACTAGTTAGGGCAAACCTAAAATGGTAAACTTGTGAAAGCTACGCGTGGATCCTAATCATTGCATTGCTACTTTGCCAGTTTAAGTTTACTCGAATTGTTAGTCAATAAAAATCATGAAAATCTTTTTTAAAATGTAAAATTAAATCATGATCCGCAAATATGAAGGCGAAGTAAGCAATATTTTCCTATTTTCCTCAGTGTTATAAGTAAACAAGTCACCAAGTGCCAATGCTCCCCTTCTCTATGCTCTGACCAGGCATAGTTACGGAAGAAAAATGATTTGCTTAAGCCTAAAACCATAAAATATATCTCAATAGCTCTCCAGCATGAATAGAGAAGCAAAATGCTTAGTTGTAGTTATGTTATGATCAAAGGAAAACTGGATATTATCTTCCAGGCAGTGCAATGAATCTTTTTGGTAATTGGTGTATATACAGGGTGTCCACTCCAATCGTGGACCAATAGCTAATTTCTAAACCGTTAGAGATAAGCATATAGTTTATTTAGGAAAAAATCTCCAAATTACGAAAGGAATTTTGGGTCTATTCAATGTTTTTCAAAAAATCAAATTTTGAAAGAGTTACGAAATTTAAATTTTTATACAGCCCCCCAGTCCTATCAATCATATTTAGTAAAACATTCCTGACACTATAACGTTTAAAACAAAAAAAAATCACTCTTCTACCACAAAAATTGACCGAGTTATGACGTTCTGAAAAATCAAGATTTTGAAGGATTTCGCTACGGTCCCTTAAGCGATCTCTCGATGACGGCATGAAACAATGCAAAATCTTGATTTTTCAAAACGTCATAACTCGGTCAATTTTTGTGGTAGAAGAGTGATTTTTTTTCGTTTTAAACGGTACAGTGTCAAGAATGTTTTACTAAATATGATTGATAGGACTGGGGGGCTGTATAAAAATTTAAATTTCGTAACTCTTTCAAAATTTGATTTTTTGAAAAACATTGAATGGACCCAAAATTCCTTTCGTAATTTGGAGATTTTTTCCTAAATAAACTATATGCTTATCTCTAACGGTTTAGAAATTAGCTATTGGTCCACGATTGGAGTGGACACCCTGTATATACCTCATACAATCCTCCTACTCATTAATAGTTATTGCTAGGAATAAAAAAGTCGTCAAATTGAAAATCTTTGGATTTAGATGGTGAGAATTTGACAATACGAAGCATTACTCAAAAGCTTTGAAGAACATGGCTATGTATTTGGATTTAAAATGTGTAACGCATGAACCGTATGAGAAAAGAAATAGGCTATTTGAAGAGAAAAAAGGGTATGTTTCCTACTGAACAAATGGAAGTGATCTAAGATTCTTTTTCCTCTTTGACCCTTCGGACGGAACTTTTTTTCTCTGTTTTGAGGAACATTTGTCTGTGAGATGGGTAACGGTGGGTAACTTCGTATTTTTTACAGACTGAATGATCTGTATTTTAGTAATTTTTTGGGGGGTAAACTGAAAATAAATAAAATACAGAAAATATTTTTTACCTATACAGTACGCGTCCGTTTATTGATTTTCTGCCCTCCGTATTATCTGCCCGGTTAAAAATGGGAAATGTTGGAACCTGTCTTTTCTAAAACTCATCATGATAGGTAGATGAAGAAAATAAGAAGTTCAATTAAGATGTTTTGTGCTCCGAATTTATTTGGATAGGGAGTAGTTTTTAAGAGTTATATTCTGTTCTGTTACTTTTACACTAAAATCGCATGCAGTAATCATGCAACAATTTTTTTTGCATTAGTTTTTACAGTAGAAAACATAAAAGAGGATCATGTTACATTTAAGGCATACTTAAATTGTTCTTAAATTTCAAATTTTCATCTCTGAAGTGAAAATGTTTCTTATATATTTTTTTATTAATAAATGTTTTTGCTTTAACACTTTTTTCAACTGTCTAACTTTACCGTCATTGCATGCAAAAAACAGTAAATAATTAAATTTACCGTTTCGCTAATCATCAAAATACATTTCCAATTTTATCTTCTACTTAGATGTTAATTTTGTGTTTTCAAATTCATTTCTTAATATAATCACCACTTTTCGGTAAGTAAAATTTTATTAAAATTGAGAGCTTTAGCCAAAGTTGCCATATTGTTGTTGTTATGCAGTTGGCGAACTGGCTGATCACCGTAGGTATCTAATATCTTAACCGGACAATAAATAAAAAATAAATACACATATCAATAATTTTATTTCTTATTGTGCGTTTTGGAGCTTTTATATTAAATTAGTTATGCCATCATTAAAGCATAGTGTTATAAGTTCAACAAAAGAAGCTGTCATTATAAATTTAAAATTTATCTCCGAACAATATACGAAAAACTGAGGCAGAAAACGAAATCGCATTAAATAAAGAAAATTCCAAAAAACAAAGGGGCAAATTTTCAAACCTCTCCCATACCCAAGTTAAGGAAATCCTATTATACTCAAAACATTGAGAAATGTGATCTTTTCATAAATTTTGTTACTTTTCTTTCTTTGAAAATAAATAATCCGCTTCCACGTTTTCACATGCCTATAACTTTTTCTTTCTTCTTTAACTGAAAATACTATAACTTTCACTTTAGCCAATTATGGAAAATACCCACGATCTTTCTTCTGGACTGGAAATCTTATTAGAATGCCCTTCTGGCCGCCAGATTATGAATTCAAAGGAGGGTACAATGCAATTCTCCCCCAGTTTTCTCTCCGTTTCAATTTTTTAATTGCGCTTTTAAGAAAAGTGCATCATATTTTAAGAGAAATGTTTCCCCAAAAGTAGTTCCATTTCAATTTTCCTGCGTAAAGAGGGAACGTGATTGGGGTAGAAATTCAGTGCGAGGGGATGAATGGGAGGACTTTCAATTGTGCGGAGTTTTTTTAAAGATTAAATTTAAATAATTTATTGCGTTATCAGAGTTGAAATTTCCTTTTATTTAATCTGTGTGACAATATCAGAGCTGTAATGAAAGAAGTCCACTACAATGTAGGGTAAAACGACTAGTAAATGAATATACTCCAATAATTGACCAGGTCATTAGGGATGCACCGATTAATCGGCAGTACCGATTAATTGGCCATAATCGGCCACTTTGCCGATGATTAATAATCGGCAAAATCTGGCGAATAATTGGCGGATTTTATTTTTTTTTAAATATTACTTTTAAAGTACACATATACTTAGAAACTATGATAAATAATTTTATTATTAGTTATGATTATCCTAACACAATTGATATGATACAGTTTTTAATAAATTTAATTTTCTTATTTTGAATACACATACACGATTTTGCGATTCTTTTCATGTGTCGATACTTTTCTCTTTAGCATAGTGCTTTTAGATAACCTCTAATTTTCTCAAAGAGTAAAAGTCCTGAATTGAACTCTTATTAATAATTGAAAAGTTCAATTAAAAGTACCCCTAAATTGCAGTGCTCACCACAGACTCTCCTCCCCACCCCCTTTTTATTATTTCATCTCTAGTTAATATAATTTTCAATATGTTAATGTAACATTATTGACAATAATTTGAAAATTGGTTCTATTCAATTTGATAAAATTTTGAAATCATTTTGGGAAAATTAGGAAAATGGGGAAAAAAGAATCTCAGAAATAAATTACTTACTATTTCTAAACTAGGAATTGTAAAAGAAAAAAAAAAAAAAAAACAGTGATGGTGAAATTGGTGGAATTAAAAACAATCATCCGTATCATTAATCAGCCGATTAATCAACAACCGGTAATCGGCCAATTTTCTTATCGGTTCATCCCTACAGGTCATTATTACTTTTTTTGAACTAGGCTTTAGCAAAACACAGAGCAAGCTACTGCTCTTAAGCCAGTGCTAAGGCAAAACCACATGTAAATTACCGACAGCCCGGTCACGACATCCAGTGACTGCAGTTCCGTCTTTATCGTGGATTCATCAGTCTAATAGTCAATAACCAAACTGGAGCCAGATGCCCTGTCATTGAAGCAGAAATGACGAGCAAATTGGTAGCTAAATTGAATTTAGCACACCAGCTGGAGTCCGTTCGTATGGCGCATTTCAACTCGAAAATTGAAAATGCAATTGCCCGCCAACTCGGTTATTCCATCCAAGCAATGCAGTTTCCTAGGGGCGGCAACTTACTGCTTTATGCCTAGCTCTGCCTTGAAATTTATGTTTAATAATATATTATTATATAATAATATAATAATAATTAATAATAAAAATTAAAATTACTAAAGTGCGGTCTCTTGCTGATGTTCTAATTTCACGTTAGCTACCAGTTTTTTTTGGCTCTCTCTACTTCTATAAGAGGATTTCTGCCTTCAGCTCCCCCCCCTGGTTTTTCCAAGGGGGGGGGGGGCAAAGGGTAAAAACACAATACAATTTCACCAGAAAACAACAAAAACCACGCCCACTGATATGTAAATACATTGATTCCTCAAAGACAGGGAGGGGAGCAATTGACCCCCCTGCCCCCTCTACATGACGGGCATGGGTGTATTTCATGTTTCTGCCTTAGCCCAGGCATAGGGGCGGCAACTTACAGCTTTATCAAAAATTGAAGGTTCAAGCTTTGATAAAAAGTTAATTAGCAGCAGTTTTACTGCTTATTATTTTAGCTTTCATAATTCGTCCTCGAAAATTGATGACAGCTTCATTCAGAAAATGCAGTATTTCTAAGCCAGTATTTCTGCTTAGTCTGAGATTGTTTTCTTCGGTTCGATAAGAAAGGGGAATGGGTTTAAATAGAAAACCAAAACATAATTAACATAATAACCGGCATATCTAATATGAGTTTTTCCGATACAAATGAAATAATAACAATCCCCTCATATTGTTATATTTCGTATCATCATCACCCCTTTTTACTTCCTTTTACGTAGTAAAGGAAGTATGGTGATCGCGAAAAAAAAATTCACTCCAATTTCGGTCTAAATTTTGATTTTTCTCACCCCCGAATGAATGCTTAGTAGTTTTATCGACCTGTCAGCACGCGCATACGTACCAATCAACATATAATCAGCCGAAAAATCCTTTTCGACCACCCCAAGCTATTTACGACGAGTTTTCTCGTGACGTCTGTACGTATGTATGTATGTATATACGTATGTATGTATGTATGTATGTATGTATGTACGTATTTATGTGTGTATGTATGTATGTGTGTATGTATGTATGTGTGTATGTATGTATGTGTGTATGTATGTATGTGTGTATGTATGTATGTGTGTATGTATGTATGAAGGAATGTATGTGGTGTGCGTATGTATGTATGCATGTGTGTATGTAGATATATATATGTCGCATAACTGAAAAACTGTATACAGTAGAAGCTTCTAGTTTGGTATGTAGGCTTTGAGGGGGGTCTAGTCGTGCACCTCCTTTTGTTTGTTACAATCTGAAGAGACCTAACGCATGTGGAAATTTGCGGAAAGTCACGCGTTAAAAAATCAAATAGTACTTTCAATTTTCGAGTTGAACAGCACTATGCTTGCGGACTCTCGTTGGTGTGCTTAATTCATTTTATCTACCAGTACGTAGTAGCGCACATCTACCCAGAATTTCTTTGATGACATGCACCAAAATATTGCAGGTTTTGCGATAGTATGAATTCCTGAGAATGAAATTGTGCTTTAGGGCCCAGCTCCACATTGACGTAAAGCAGAAAAATAAAGCAGAAACGTAAAATGGATTAAATAGTGTTCCTATGGAAAGTACCCGGATTTTCGGTTTCTGCCTTCGGTTTCGGTCGCGTTTTCCGCTGATGTGGAGCAGGGCTCTAAGTGTTCATTTACCGCTCAGACTACTCTATGTTTATGTCAGAACTATAGTTATCCGTCTTATGAAATGAATATTTCAGGACGTTCGTAGACACTTCAATACCTGTACGCGTCGGGTTATATGAGTGTTTTCTCATTAAATACGCAACAAAAAGGCTAAAGTATTTTAACTATAAATTTTGATAATTATTTGTTTGAGTGTGATAAATAATAGATCTAGGTAACAGCAGTAAACAACGTAGGTAAGGCATAAATTAGCAAATTCATTGTTGAAATGCGTTTCGGGGTTTCATATATTTTTTAAATGACTCGAATTAACTAATATTGTGTTATGTTTGGCGTTTCTCAACCTTTGAACAATCGCTTAGTTTATTATCGTAATTTTCATCGTTCCACTCCTCATAAAATAGCAACATAAATAATAATGCTATGTAAGTATTTGGACACCAAAGCTACATTTTAACTAAGAACGTACCCGAAAACTGGAAAATTTGTTTTTGAAAATAAATAATGGATTTCAACAGTTTTCATTAAATAGTCGTATTATAGGTTGAATATTAGTTTGAATTCACCGATGTTCGTGCCCTCTGTTTAGGTCCTTTAGATTAAGCACGTCGCCTGAGGAGGCGGCACCTTAATGTCATAGAAGCTCTTTGTTATAAATAACGAAGAGCTAAAGTAACATACAAATTCCAATTTGAACACTAGCCGAAAAAGAGCAACAAGTTTGTTATGCTAAACATGAAAACGCTCTGATTATCTTCAAAAATTGTTTTAATAATCACTAAAGTTATTAATTACGAGGGTTGGACCTTTAATAGTATCAACTACTTATTTACATCCAATACAAAAGTGATATGTGCCACCAAGTTTTATAGTACCTCAGTTTACTTACTAGCGTTGTGTACTAGACTGATATGGAAGTCTTAGGGTTCCTGTAGCGGTGTCTGTTCCGTCGATAGTTCGAATGGAGAGGTCTTTGCTTGAGTTCTGTAAATGAGGTTTCCTTGCATTAACATACTCTTCGCCAGGAAGAAAAGATCAAGTCAAACGCTACTTACCGCACTTCACGTCCTACAACAGCTAGCTAAAACACTCGCTAACTCACTAACTAAAGCAGTCGAAACTCGTTAATGCGAGCACGCTTCAAATGAATTATTGCTAAGAAGAGATACATTCTAGACCCCACCTTACGGTTTGTTGTGTATTGTTTTTCGAAACAGACTAACAATGGTTAAGGCGAACTGATTTCAAAGATCTCTTGAAGTTCGACTGTAAAATATGTGCATTAATTAATCGGCATTCAAAGAAAGTATGTGGTGTCCACAAGATTTGCTTTTTCCTTTCGCACCATAAACACGTAATTATTTTTTTTCTCCTTAAAAAAAAAAAAAAAAAAAATGCCATGATACAGTTTGATATTTTTTCCGGCGACTTCGGACGCATTTCGCATGCCTGATGTCTCTGCTGATTTTGTCTAAATAGAGGTGATGGTGATAAGAGAGATAAGAAATGCGAGAAGATTTTGCTTTTTTTTGGTATTCGATAAGTTCCTTTATTTGACGTGTTGGTTTGAGCTGATGTCTTTTCTTCCTTAATTTATTCTCTCTCCTTATCAGCTCTAGAAAAATAAAATCAAATCGGACTAAGCATACATGCTACCATGGTACATTTCCTTAATCAAGCTGTTACTTTTTTTTGAAATAGAACCATTCAATGGTGCTAGGCGCGCCTTTCGAAGTTGGATAGTAAAAGACATGATTTGGGAAAATATGCAAGGTTTCAATTATTCAAATTGACTCGTCAGACGTTTTATTTCTCTTTTTGCAAGACATCAACAAAGAAGATGGTAAATATATAACAACGGGAAAAAAGTACATTGGATATAATTCCGAAAAGGATTTTTTCAATTATCGCAAATTCGGCTGAGCCTAGCAATTAACTACAGTTTACTACTAAACTGCCTTTAGTAGTCCTTTCAATGATCAATATAGCACTTTTTTTTCTCGTTTTCAGCCTTCCTTTCTGAAGACAAAGATGATCTTATTAAAAATATAATACAGTCATTGGTGTTGATTTGTTGTAGTTTACTTATGGCTTTATTTAAAATTAATATAACTTATGGGAGCTCAAATTTAAGGGAATTCAAATCAAGAAAATATCTCTTAAAAAAAGTGTTCACCACATATATTGAGACAAAATCAAGTTTACACGAGTTTACCCACGTAAATGAATTTAGTGAGGGCTTTATCATTGCTTTATAATTTTTTTGAATCATTTTGTAGATAGCTTTCACACTTGACCTTGAAATTATATTTGAACACAGTAGCAATACGTAAAATATTAAAACACTTGTGAAAAAAAAAGAAATCCCAACTGAGATTATTTTTAATTACCTCACATTTATATTTCATTTATCTTCTACTGTTATTTTCAACATTGATTAAATTTGTATATATTCATTAAACTGAAAACCAAATTGATAGGTTTTCCAATATGAGAGCGTTCAATGCGTGAAAACAATACGTAAATCTGAGCTGCAACAAAATTGTGTGTACTACTTTTTGCTTAATTTATCATATCATACCAATACCTATGTTTCCGTGTTTTAAAGAAGATGTCAGTCGTCATTTTAGACTCAGAATTTATTTGCTGCTTGGTTCAATTTATTTTCTTGATAATAACTCACTGAAGGTAATTCAATAAGACTCAGAAACCAATCGTTTAAAATGATATTGTATTGCTCATTTTTATACTCTACAATACAACCAAATACTCTGTAATAATGAGAGAAATCACTTTTGTGGAAACATGCATCAAGATTTCTCGCACTCATTTGGAAGGAAGATCTTATTTACCGAGACTCCAATAACTAAATTATTTTTAATTTTCGATATTCATTGTAAGCTTATTTTGGTGGAGCAACTAACCGTATTCAGAGAAAGATATTGCATGCAAGCAAGCAAATAAGTTTACCTTTAAATTAATTCGATAAATTATTTCACGTTAACATTTTTCTCTGAACTATTTTAAATATGCGAGGTAAATGTTAAATTTTTGAAAGATATTTCTCAGAAATATTTTCTCCGCTTGAATGTTTACTGCTAACAATAACTATAAGTACTTTCTCGGAAGTGACATTTGAGGAAGTCCGTAGTTTTCATAATAATTAGTATAAGGATAAAATATTAAGTTGATTTTCATACTGCCTCATCATTTTCAGTCTTTTCATTCAGTCATTCCGAGACTAGAGAAACTGAAGAGCTGATTAGGATAAAATTGTATCTATTACACTACGTACTCTGAGTTTTATAATGCATTGTTTGTTGGGATTTGGTTTCAAAGAAACTCGTCCTATGGAATTGGCTTTGTAAACATACATTCTAAGGCTTGAGATTAAAAAAAATTGATAGTGGCCAGTGGCCAGTAGGCAGAAAAAAGTTATTGGCCACTTTGGCGTTGTTGGTGGCCACTTTGAACCATGTTTCAAAACTGTAACTCTAATCCTTCATTGTGCACGATATTAAGTAGCAAATATTTGCATCTATAGTGTGCCATCGTGGCCAATAGTATGCTAAGTAGAAAATAAGTTATTTGGACCACTTAAAATTGAGCGTTAGTTGACGTGAGCCACTTTGAAACATTAAGATTTTGAAAGATTTCGTATACGGTCCCTTAAGTGATCTCTCGATGACGTCATGAAACAATGCAAAATCTTGATTTTTCAAAACGTCATAACTCGGTCAATTTTTGTGGTAGAAGAGTGATTTTTTTTTTAGTTTTAAACGTTACAGTGTCAAGAATATTTTACTAAATATGATTGATAGGACTGGGGGGCTGTATAAAAATTTAAATTTCGTAACTCTTTCAAAATTTGATTTTTTGAAAAACATTGAATAGACCCAAAATTCCTTTCATAATTTTGAGATTTTTTCCTAAATAAACTATATGCTTATCTTTAACGGTTTAGAAATTAGCTATTGGTCCACGATTGGAGTGGACACCCTGTATAAAAAAAGAAAAAGGTTAAAAAGAAACTCACAAATCTTTTCTGAAAAATAAAGTTATTCATTTTGAAATCCAAACAATAAGACATTATGTAAATAAAACAAAAACTAAACGCACATTCATACTTGAGTCTTACTAAATATTCAATTTACTGATTAATCATAAATTTTGTTTTCCTTAACTATTTTTCCAACGAAGTTTCATTGCATTTTCAAAACTGAAATCATGTATTTAGATATTTTGTGATGAATAGATTTTCTCTACAGGTTAACATTGGCCACCAGTGACACCGCTGATAGCTATTTTCTTTTCATAATCGGTGCGATGCAGCGGCCTTTTGTATTTTTGTTCCGAAAAAAAAAAGTGGTTCACCAGTTTGGCGACCAGCATCACATTTTGTAGTCACCAAAGTTTTTTAGTAGCCACTGGCGAGTGGCGACCTCTAGTCACGACCTTTAATACATTCTAAAAATGATGTATTTATTAATTTTTTTAATAAGCTTTTGAATGAAAAGTCATGATACCAGTTAACTTCAAGGGGGTTCAGAAAAGTAGGAAATCATGTTCGAAGTGCATTGAGCCCAATTAGCACCTTCTAGACTGGTGAATTTCTGGGTCACTATCAGTCTAAAAGGTAACGGGCTCAGGGGCGCCCCAATGAGAGGTCACTGTGACTTCTCAAAAATGTCAGAATTTGGCAAATTTTATCTGACAGTTCGGAAAATTCGGAAACATAATTGTGAATCACAATTTTTAAATGCCGAGTGTCCCTTTTCATTAGATGTACCTGCGCGTATTCGTATTTTATCATTTGGGCAAGTTTACTGTTTGGTTCGGCGAATCAAAAAATTTCTCCTCCCAAAGTTTAAACTAAGGCGTTCCTGAATAGCCCAATGGGAATTTCAAGACAGTGCCCAAATTCGGATTTTTTATGTTGCTGTGGCCTGAGCAGAAAATGAGTATTTGGGGATGCAAAAGTATTGTAATTTAGCTGTTTGTTCGTAAAGTTTGGAAGTTTGTAGCCACATTTATAGCTAGATATCTCTTCTTTTATTCCCTTCTACTAGTCACTATGTCTAAAAACCAAAAATTTTTGTCGTCTGATCGGTCTGTGGCCGAAGGATATGATGCTGTTTTCGTGATAAACCCAAAAGTGATATCTGCAGATGAACTCAAATTGAAAAATTGCTACTTAACCCTTTATGTCCTAAATTCAGTTAGTGATGAATCTTTAGACATGTTTTGTTTTTTTTAGTTGAAAATACATGAAACAATATATATATAACGAGTAAAACTTTTGACAATCAGAAGGGTCAAAGGCCCCTACGTCTTAGGACCTCTAAGAAAACGATTTTCGATCACAGGTACCATCTGTTGACCTCTCAGCACAGTACAAGGAATACCTTTTCCACTTCATTTTCGGTAGAAAAATTGCTTTGGTAAGTGTCAATAACATATTAAAACTACTGAACAATCCAAAATTAGAAAAGAGAGAGCAGCGGCATACTAATTAAAATCATGAACACTTATATATAAACTGTGTTGGAAAGTATGAACTGTGATTAAATGCCTGAAATTACAGGTTTCAATCGTTTTCAAATCTGAATTTAATGTAAAAACTGTACCAAGACTTCGTTGTTATAATAATGTGTTGTTATAATAAGCTTTTCTTTTTGTGAATAAAAAAATCTTTCAAAGAAAAATTCACGAAGCGAAGTAATCATATTAGTTTTAAAAGGGTTGTATTCTGATGTTAGCAAAAGTTCTTTTTCACGTAAGAAATGTTTATTATATCATATGGGCTAAAAGTGATTTTTAAAATAAAAATCTTGAAGTTTTAACGAAGTGTATTTGTATAGAAGGCAATGAAAACCTTGCTTCAATCAGCACAAAAACTGTTATCATTTAAAAATAGATAAAAATGTTTCAAAACACTAGTTCTTTTACGAGATTCAAAAGAGAAAGTTTTAGATTTTTCTTAAAAATTGGTTTAATTCAAAGATTTGTTAATATGCTTTATTATCATCATTTTCGTTTTCTTTTCAACTGAATTACTTAGCTTAGTTATATATCATTTCTAAAAACCCATAAAAAGTTTTTGATACTTTCAATAAGAATATTTTTTGAGTTTTTTAACTGTTAATGTTTTTCTATATTGCTTGTTGAAACTAAAAAGACCAAGAGAAAATAATTAAACGGCTCCGTTTGGTTAAGAAAAACTTTGATTAAAACATTTGTGATGTCAAAGAATTAGAAAAGTAATAAACGCTGATACTAAAAGGAAAACTCAATCGACTTTTCAATCATCAAAAGATACTTTCACATTTTTCTTCAGAATTGCAGAATGGTTTGAAAATATTTTCTCTACAGCTCCTAACTCTTAACAATTACGGAGCTTTTCTTTGCATTCTATTTATTTAATACTTATTTTTTCCATGAATACTCAAGAATTTAGTTTTAACTTGTATGATTTTTTTTTTCTTCTGGAAAGTCTTTTATTTTAATTCTTCTTAATTTCACATTTTTTTCATTAACTTTTTCGCAAGTTGAAACATTATTCCTTTGAGGTTCAAGATGTTGTATTTAATTGGAGGTTTTTAGTTAAACTTAGTTCTTTCTAATCAGCTAGTTTCTTTTGCTTTAATTTAGTGGTCACTATTTTGCTCTTACTTTTACTTATAAGATTTAGTAAAAAACTAAATTGTGTGTTTTGAATTTTACCGACGTTAAAATTTTACATCGACAGAGGTTAAAAAGTTTATTAAGAAATTACTTGTTCGTCTGAATATTTCATTATACATGAATATCTACTTGCTTAGTAAAGTTATTTTCTACAACTTTACTAAGACTTTCTTTGTCTTAGTAAAGTTGACAAAATATATTTTTCTTTCCTCTCGTATTTAATCCTTAGAGTGCCCCATGTTCGTGTTTGCTAAAGTACCCAATAGTCTTATAAAACAGCATTTTTTAATATTTTTGGATCAAGCACCAGTAGAATTTGAAAAACTTTCGTTGACAGATTTTCTTTTCTTTTTTCAAATCCCACCTTTCCCTAATGGTTATGGACTAACTGTTAAATAAATTTATAGTAACATTTTAAATATCATTTAGTTTCACAAATTTTAACGTGTAAAGGCGACCAATTGTAAATATGTAAATCAACATATGAGGAAAAAAATCCTAAATTATCTAGGGTTGATTTGGGTAAGTGGGCCCCCTTTTTAGACCAGTTCGTTTTTAAAGCCTTATACAACAGCTTTAAAGCAAAAAAAGTTTTAACTTGTTGACTTATTTTATCTTGGACATTATTAATAAACACAAGTTCAGCATTATTTCCTAAAAAAATGCTTTAAATATTTTTAACTATCGTATCCTTAAAAAAATGACTTGGGGGACCCACTTATCCCCTAGGAAGGGGTAAGTGGGCCAAAGTGGGCCACCCCCATTTATTTATATTTAAAGTTACCATATCTAAAAAGGGGGTTTGCGTGTCCTACCTGATAAAGCATGTAACATTTTAGCAGGAAATATATTTTTGTAAATGTATCCATTAACGAGATATCTACTTACATTTAAATGTGTATGACAGAAAATTATAAAGCGGAATACAAAACAATTGTGTCTGTGAAATGTATTAAAAGCCGTCAGGCATATTTTTTGTTTTTACATATAAAGTTGTGTTGAACAATCATTATAGAGTCGATTAAGATGAATTTTGGTCAAATAAGAAAAAATATATTGGTTGAAAAAAAAAATGGAAACACTTAATAGTAGCGCCTATTTGAAGTTTGTTGACGGAGAAACATTATCATTTCATCCTCAGTTATAATTCTAACATGACTTACATCAAACCAATAAAAAGTGTAGCTATTTCTATTCTTTCAATTAAATTTAGCAGAATTTTTTTTATTTGTATCATATTCTAAAATTAGAACTTCATAATACTTTATTTTTTTTATGCAAGTTTCCCAAATACATAGTTACCAGCTTTTGCAGTTTTCGCAGCTAAAGGATCAATTCCTTCTAGGTCTTCATCATTATCTTTAATTTCATCTTAGAAATCGCTTCATCAGAACTGCTTTTCATTTTGAAATCATCATTTTTATGAGGGGACCCACTTCCCCCATAGTGAGGGGACACATTTACCCTAATAGGGAAAAACTACGGGGTAAGTGGGACCCCTCCCCTTAAACACTTATTAATAATACGTTGCGTAAAAATTCCTATTGCAATGTGTACTTCATACTAAACTCTTACTGAATATAAGAAAAATAATAAAAACTAACCTTGAAACACTTCTTTGAAAAATGTTACTTAAACGCGTGAAAAAAAAAAAAATACATAAGTTATCTGATCTAAAAAAAAAAAAAAAAAAAAAAATCCATGAAACCCAAATATATGCAAAACCAATCACTGTGATGAAATATAACATGATCAGCATAAAAAAGTATAAAAACCATATACGTATTTCAGTTTTAAGGGGGTGGCCCATTTACCCGAACCAACCCTAAAAGTTTATTTTTCTTGAAAAAATATCGAGACTAGTAAGTGAAAAATATGCTCTACTGTTTGCAACCTTCAAAGGCAAAAGGAAGAATTTGGTTCTAAAATCATAGTATTAACATTAGAAAAAAAATCTACTGTTTTCATTTGTATTGTTACTTTTACACGTAAAAAATGCTTAATCACGGGAAAAAACTGAGGACCATTCAGTGTTTTCAGCGAAATGATAACGGTCCATCCAACCAGCAGTTTAAAATCCTTGTTTTAAAGCACCATGAGAGCAAAACTGTAGCTTTGTTGCCACCAATAAACAATAAAGTACACTGAAGCTGCTATTAAATCAATTTTTAACTTGTGGATGGCAGCTTTGGTTCAGAAGGAAATTAAAAATCGATTTTTTTTTCACCATTTGTTGCATGTGTGATTTTCTTAGTTTTTTACACTTGAGAATAACTACTCCTCATTCGTCTGTAAAGAATAACAATTAATCACTTGAAGAGCAGGGGATTTTTTACAGCATTTATCAACTATTTAGGATATTTGAATGTAGAGTGCTGTTTGCTTTTTTATTTGAAGCAAAGTTCTGCCAAATGATTTTTTAAATCATAAACCATTTTTGCATTAAATTAAAATAGTTTGCCTTTTTTAGCATTCATCCCAGGTTTTCAAGAACAAAATAAAAAATCGGAAATGTTAAAAAAATATTTAAAAAATACAGGCATTTAAGAGTTAAATTCAAACTGAGACCAAAAATATAAATTACGAAAATAATGTTAATAAAGTACAAATTTGGAAAGTGATTGCTTATTCTGATTTTGAGGCTACTAGGAACTCCTTTTTTAATACAAGAGATATTAGTTCATAGTTGGAATATTTTCTAGAATGCTATTTTATCCGACAGTTTGGTTTCCTCTGCTTGAAGGGGTTCCTGTAATCTCGAGCAGATTTATACGCAATCATTCGTAATACTACGCTTTAAAAACAAGGTATCCATTAATTTATGGTTTCTGAAAAAGGCATTGCGTTCATTTGTTAGATCAGAAAATTAAAAAAGAAGAAATCAAATCAAATGTATCTAAAATGCCATTGGTGCCCAACCTACTGCCTATGGGTGTGGGCCTGCAAAGCTAACACGTACGGGCCATTGTTTTAATAACGATAAAAATCGTAAACCATCATTAGTCACAATATCAGAAATTTGCAGCAAATATTCAAAAATTGGTTTCTGGAAAATAAACGCAATTAATAAAAGAAGCATCACGTAATGATAACAACATTTTTTGGTTTGTAATTTCGGTTTCTTTACTAGGTTTTGTCATGTTCTGTAGAATTTATTTAAATATATTGAAAAATTGTTTTCACTGTTCTGACCTGTAAGACTCATTTTAATATGATGTGCTGCCCTCGAGTACGATAAAGGTCACAGCACCAGTGTAATATGGCAATCGGCCTATTATAAGGCAAGTAAAGAGTGGAATTTTTAGGTTTTATAACGTAAATTCTAAACTGCCGCTCTTTTTTAATACGAACTTTAATAAAATACGAAATGACAAGCATTTTTCGATAGATCCCATTTGTTGCGGAATAAATCTCACTTCTCCAAGAAGTCACATTTGTTGGAGAAGTGGGGCTTAAAAACTCCGATGCAAAAAAGAAAAGTGTATTTTTTTAAAAAAAAGCAAACCACTTACTCAATTTCACATGTATTACAATTGAAAGATAGTAGTTTCAATTTAACTACTTTTTTGTCGTTACTTCTTATCAAAGTTGTTTGGGAGAGTACAGTAAGTAAAATCAGGAAACAAAAGGTTGGGCGAAATGTATAACAACTCGATACTTTTTATCATGAATAACACCCTGCTGACTCCCACAACCCTCCCCTCTTGGTTGGTGTCTGAAAAAAAACTTATAGCTAATTTTTTAAAAGTCACTAATAAACAAATTTGCTTATTTAAACTAATTTTGTAAATTATATATACATCTGTCAGTGTGTTTGACGTGAAAATCAACTTGCATTCTTGCATGCAAGGAAATTTTCCGTTTGTGAAAAGAGTAAAAAGTTTTTATATTGTATCAGTTTAATTACTACTCTGCAAAAAATGAACTGTTGTTTTTACAGTATAATACTGGCAGTCGAGGTTCCAATTTAAAACTGTAAAATGCACAGTAATAAACTGTAAAACTAGCAATTTGACAGTTTATTACTGTTAAGTTAGACATTTACAGTTTATTGCCGTAAAATTTAGCAATATTAAAACAACAGTATAATACTGGCAGCCAAGGTTCCAGTTTAAAACTGTAAAATGCATAGTAATTCGCTATAAAATTAGCAATGTTACATTTTATTACTGTAAAACTAGCAAGTATACAGCTTAGTACTTTAAAATTAGCAATTTTACAGTTTATTACTATAAACTTAACTGTATTATACTGTAAAAACAACGTTCATTTTTTACAGTGTACTGTATTACGCATTTTTCTTAGGATAGAAAGTATGAAGAGGATCCCAATTACTTTGGGACAAGGAAGGAGAAAAATATATAAGCATTAATATTCTTATGGCCTGGAGAAATGACAAGCTATATTTCCGTTCATTCTTCAGAATAAATGTTTTCAGAAATACGAGACATATAAAATGATTTTTTTTATTATGTAGCAATATCGCGGATGAAAAAAGCATCAAATTCAAAAAGGTCAATAGTAAAATTTGAATGAGTATTATCTGAATTGCCGAAAAGAATGGAATAGAATTGCTTGGAATAATTTAATAAAATATTCCTGCTATTTGAAACGGAATATGTGATTGAAAGTTCAACTGAAATGTTTTCTGTATGTGACTCTTACAAAAATAAGACTTAGCGAAAATATAAAGATGGAAAGAGGAGGCTTGAATCTGTTACAAAAAATAAGTTTTGCATCAAAAATAGAGTGAGTTTCAACTTTTATATTAAGAATGAAGTTCAAAATAAAAACAGGACGTTCATTTACGTTGGAATGTTAGTTCTTCCACACTGTTGAGGGATACTAAGCATAAATATTTTTTAATGAATATTATAATCTCTTTTGGTCTTGACAAAACTTCTGATTCTTACCCTGTTTGGTTGCGTGAAGATATCTGCACTGCAAAAAATTAACTGTTGTTTTTACAGTATAATACTGGCAACCGAGGTTCCAATTTAAAACTGTAAAATGCATAGTAATAAACTAAAACTAGCAATTTTTCAGGTTTCTATACTAAAGTTCGCAATTTTACAGTTTATCGCAGTAAAATTTAGCTGTATTATAGTGTAAAAGCAATAGTATAATACTGGCAGCAGAGGTTCCAGTTTAAAACTGTAAAATACACGATCATTTTACAGTTTATTACTGTAAAATTAGTCATTTTTACAGTTTATTATTATAAAATTTGCTGTATTATGCTGTAAAAACGACATTCATTTTTTAGTGTGCCTGGCTTATTTTCTTTGGTCTTGAGAGGTTCGTTTCTTTCGTTTCGCTAAAAACAAGTACAAGGAATTATGTAACTGCGGTCTAGTTTACCCTGGTTCCATACGATAACAAAACTGCGTGGGAGACCTGTAACATTCTCAAAAGTTGAGCATTGCTGAGCACTCTTGACTCTGTTTTTGCTAAGCTTCGGTCTCCTTCTAAGGAAAGGCAAATAATGTCTACAAATATACATCACTTGCTCCGTTTCCACAAAAAGGCAATATAAATATTTTAAACATTCAAATAACTGCGACAGAAAAATAAGAAGTTTTTAAAACTAGTGCATTATGAACTCTCATGCTTCAGGATGCACTAATGTCCTTTCTCGACCAAAAAAAAAAAAAAGATAAGACAATTAGAAGACCTGTCTCGAATAAAGAGGATAAGTTGGTATTGGAAGTAATTTCAAGACCAAAGAAGATAAGAAGATCCAAAATCTTCTCGTGACCAAAGAGGATAAGCCGTTTTGAAATCCTCTTTCAACTGTAGAGGATAAGACGACCAGAAGTCCTTTCACGACTAAAGAGGATAAGTCAATCCGAATTCTCTTATGACAAAGAGGATTTCCCGGTCTGATAATCCTAGTCTCAAAGCCAAATACGATAAGCCAATCAGCGACAATAATATCAAACCTGAGATCTATGTTTTATCTACTCAGGATTAATATCATGATCCATAAGGTACAGAACTTCTTCGAATTAACTTGTGCTCTGAAAAAGCCTGAGACATGTCAGACGAAGAATACTAGATGGGCCATGACATGGAAGTCTTGAAAGTTATTATTGACTCCGGCGATAAAAAGTTTCGCTTTTTATGTTTTTAAAAGAATCTAAAATAAATGCTTTTCAGAAATTCAAACTATGTGCTTACGTTGTGCTTCTAAAACTGACTGAACATTTAAATTCATTTTAGCTCGTATTAGGATCGAACCACTCACAACGTCGAAGAACGATTTTGAGGAAAACATAATTTCAAGGACTTGAAACCAAAAGAGGTGCTAAGCGGGAGCCCTGCGATTGATCTTTTTATATGCTAATGTTTCTTTTCAGTAAAAAAAAAAAAAGATGCTTTACTTTTTATCGTGATATAAGGAGATAATATACAGTCTAATATAAAATAGTTTTCAGTTATGATTTTTTTTTCAAAGCTACTACGAAGTATGTACTTGTTTTTGTTTTTAAATCATAAAATAGTATCTTTGCAATGTTATGTATTTTCTTTCAAAGTTATCTTCTTTATTTTAGTAAATGTATAAATTATGTTTATTGAATACATATTCTTCTAGTGTTTCAAAGCAAAACTTTCATAATTAATATCCTTTAGGAAAAAAACTTCGTTTTGTTAATGAACTGAAAACAGTACTCTGCCTTTGGTTCAAAATAGATTGTTATTAATGTTTCAAAATAAATTACTAACGTTGTTGATTAAGTTGAATTTCTATAAATTGTTGCTGGGGAGAGGGGTGCTATTTTTTAAGTTCGTCAAGAGCTGGACTCTATAGGTGCCTCAAGGACGTCAATTAAAAAAAAAACATTATAAAAAATAGCATTTTTTTTTGACTTAACAAATCACTCGAGGGGCAAGTGATTTCACCTGGTCAATAACCTTTTATTTTCAGCCTTTATTGATTTGAGTCAGTGCCGTATTTACGGGGAGGGTTTTTAGGGTTCAAACACATTCCGAAATTTTTCAAAACTATTTCAAGAAATGCTTTTAAATGCCCTTTTCAGCTGGAAAATAATGTTACTATTTTATTTTAAATGTTCTTATTTACGCTTCAAATTAATTTATAAAACAATATTTTCATCATTGAATGGTAGTGCAAATGAATTGATTTATCTGCAGTATTTACTTTTATTGTAGATTTTGCTAACATGAATTCAGACACATCAATATAACATTTTAACAGGGGCGAAGATGCTTTGTACACATCAGAATTTTTTCCTTCATTGGAAAGATATGTTTTTATTTCATTTTCATGTTAACCCATTAATGCCTAGCGTCCCTTTTTAGGGACGGTCCAAAAAAGGGTCTGAATTTCCCCAAAATGAACATTTCAACCAAATAATAGTGTTCAATTAGTACCTTGGTATTGTTTCAATTCGTTATTAACAGATTGCAGCACATAACTATTGTAAAGTGTGTTCTGTAGCAGTTTTAATATGATCTTTATCAAAAATCACATCGTTCACAATCTCAAGAAAAAAAGCTAAGTTTTCAAAGTTATTCCCAGCTTCCCAGTTTATGTTAATTGCTGATTTTATTTCTTCTCATAAAATGTCTTTTTAAATATTATATCGTAGGCAGAAAACAATTTTAGTAAAAAAAGTATGTACCCTCTGGGGTCTATCGTAACTTTTAAGGGACGATTTTTCTTTCCTTAATAAAAAAAATATTTTTTACATAATATTTTTTTTATTATTTTTCCTGTACATTAAACACTGTTTGTAACCAGTATACAAAATATCTTTGAAAAAAAAAGTCAGGCATTAATGGGTTAATGCCCCATAAGCATCTACTGTAAGAAAAAAC
This sequence comes from Uloborus plumipes, assembly GCA_038373865.1. Lineage (NCBI taxonomy): Eukaryota > Metazoa > Arthropoda > Arachnida > Araneae > Uloboridae > Uloborus > Uloborus plumipes. The sequence continues at coordinate 8 of JAXGGA010010502.1, read as the reverse complement.
AATAGATT
>JAXGGA010010501.1:0-46555 GCA_038373865.1 Uloborus plumipes | reverse complement strand
GATATAAACTAACCCACAGGAACAGGGGATCTTATAAACTCCTGCGGCGGACAACGGGTCTCTAGCATCTTTCACTGAACGCAGCAGGTCGCTGACTCTATTGGAGGGCTTGAAAACCGTCTTAATATTATGTCGACGTAAAAGTCTTTCAATTCGGTCTGTGACGTCCTCAACGTAGGGAAGGTAGGCTATGGACTTGACCGGTTCTTCTTTAGGCGTCTTTCTTTCAGTCTTGGGGTGGAAAGCTCTCTTAATTTCTTGTTTAGAAAATCCATTGGCTTGGAAGACATTAGTAAGGTGGGCAAGTTCATTTTCAAAAGCAGACGGTTCGCAGATTCTAGAGGCCCTGACGAAAAGTGTTTTTAACACTCCCCTCTTTTGTCGAGGATGGTGATTGGAGTCCTTGTGTAGATAGCGATCTGTATGTGTTGGCTTGCGGTAAACACAATGGCCAAGAGTTCCGTCTTCCCTCCGGCTGACACAGACATCCAGAAATGGTAACATTCCGTCCTTCTCAATTTCCATGGAAAACTTAATATTCTCATGTATGTTGTTGATATGAGTCAGAAATCGGTAAAGTTCGTCATTTCCATGGCTCCATATGACAAAAGTATCATCAACGTACCTTAGCCAACAGGTTGGCTGCTTTTTGGCGGTGCTGAGAGCCGCGTCTTCAAATTTCTCCATATAAAAATTGGCGATAACAGGGCTTAATGGACTCCCCATGGCAACACCGTCCTTCTGCTCGTAGATGCAATCGTTCCATTTGAAGTACGTTGTTGTTAAGACCAGCTGAAACAAATCAGAAATGTCAGATGGAAAAACTTCTCGTACACTCTCCATGGCTTCCTTTACTGGGACCCTAGTGAAAAGAGACACAACATCGAAACTCACGAGAATATCTGTTGACTGGATTTGATACGTTTTGAGCTTGTCTATGAAATGGGAAGAATCCCTAATAAAAGACTCAGTTGTACCGACATGAGGTTTTAATAAACTAGCAAGGTACTTGGACAGCAGGTAAGTTGGCGAGTTTATGGCACTGACGATGGGCCTTAATGGCACGTCCTCCTTATGTATTTTAGGTAGTCCATATAACCTGGGTATGAGAGCTTCAGATATCGAAATAGCCTTCTTTGTTTTCTCCGGCAGTGTTGACTTAGTAATAAGCTGGTTGGTCTTTCTCAGGATGCTAGATGTAGGATCCCGCCGGAGTTTTGTGTAGATCATAGGATCTAGAAGATCGATAATCTTCTTCTGATAGTCTTCAGTGTTGAGAACGGTCGTGGCATTACCTTTGTCTGCAGGCAGAATGACAATTGATTTGTCTTCATTGAGGTTCCTTAATTCCTTCATTCTTACAATTGTGAATGAATTTGTTTTATAGAATAACGTTCTCATGGGTCGATGCGGAATAAGATTCTACATACAATGAAGCAATAAAGTGAAAATAGCCATTTTTGGACTTACGTCGTTCTGGTTTTGAGGTACAGAGTTTTCGAGTGATTTTTACACTAACCTTTGGAAACATGAATGTCGACTTACCGAGTTAGTCGAGCTATCTGCGTGTCAGACTACCGAAGTTTCACCTTATTTCCTTATCTCCCCCCAGGTTACCATCATCATCGCCCAGATAAACCCCGACTTGAAGAACCACGTCTTCTTCCGGCTGGCCGACGTCTGCACGGCGACCAACTTCGTGCTCGACCCTATCATATACGTCCTGTCGCGCCGCCCCCACAGGCGGGGGCTGAGGCGGCTGCTGAAGCCTATCTGTCACCACTGCTGGACGCAGCCGGACGTGTCCAGCTGCACCGGATCCAATAGCCAGGGTGCGAAGGGCCGAGAAATGGGCGCAATGACCAAGCTCCCGGACTCGAACGGCTGCAGGAGGTGGTCTCCGTCGGTCATGATGCGCAGTTTGTATGAAGTTAAGTGTCCAAAATAGTCATTAGAATCAGCCCACAGATCAAGGGCGGATCCAGAACTTTTTCAAGGGAGGGGTGTCTGATTTTTCATACTATTTTTTACTATGCATACTGGTTTACAGATATTAACCCCAAGGGGCGGTGGTTGCCCGATCGGTAGGGCGTTGGACTCATGACCGGAGGATAACGGGTTCGATCTCAGCCGATCAAAGATCCACCGTCGTTAGTTACCGTCGGTGGCTGGGGAACGTTAAATAAGGGTCATGGTCACAAAGTCCTCCAACTGTAACGATACCTCTGGGGGTACTGGACCAGGAGTTTGCTCAGCCATTGGTCTGGATTAAAAGAACAGAGTGCTCTTCAGGGAACCATTCCGGTTAAGTCATGAGTTGTTGTAGGAAAGCGGGACCCTGGAGTGTGTGGAGATATTGACCCCAAAGGACTTTAATTTCGAAATATTTCCGGGGAGAACCCCAAACCGTCTTCCCCCAACTTCAATAGAACTCGTATAAAATTGTATTTTTGGAATTTCACTATAGTAAAAATTACCGGTGAAAAATCTCCAAGGGAGGGGCGATTAGTGCTATCGCCCCTCCCTTGTAACCGCACCTTACACAGATGTAGTAGATAACCATTACACCTGAAGGGGTGAACAGCAGATGCTTGAAAATGGGGATGGCAAGTCCAATCATTGGCTTAGAAAAAGCTGAAACAAAGATCCCAAGTCACATGGTTCAACATTGGCGAATGAGAGACACGTTTTGCGTAAAACAAGTGAAAGAAATCTGATTTCTTTCTAAGTTTTTTTCTAAGCAATTTCTAAGTGCACACGGGCTAGTGGATTTCCTTTACTTATTCCTTCATGTATTAACTCATATACTTGTTGCTTCATTTATGTTTTCATTTACCTTCTTTTGTTAATAATTCACTTATTTAGCCATTCATTCACTTATTTGCTTATTCATTCATTATTTATTCAATCCTTTATTTTTTTTCTTTTGCATAAGTGAATAAATTGATTGATTGATTTCCTTTTTATAATTGATGTATTCGTTTACAACTTCATTGATGAAAAATATTTTTTATATTCAAATAAAACATAATTTAAATTCGAAAATGAAATTTCACTTTTTTTTCCCCTACCACCTTGTGTGTGTACAGCCTGTTGTGAATGCACAAAGAGACGTTTGCAGGATTAAGAGGTGGATAAATAGGTCCCGGCTACAGGTTTAAACGTTTTATTGACTGTAACTAGTATTTTACTCTTCGCTGTTCTTCACAGGTCAGGAAATGTCCAGAAGATAAGACGTTTTGTTCCAGAGCTGAAGGATTTTGAAGACATTATTCCGTTTTCAGAATTTTTCAATTATTTATTGAAGTTTTATCTACATTTTCAAAACCATTGAATATCAGCCAGCAAAATAAAACTTAAACTGAAAAAAAAATGTACAAACTTTTCATATGCTTGTATATGTATTTATCTGTACATAAATTTCACAATATGTTCTGTTTCATGTATTATTGAAGTTTATTAAGACACCTTTCAAAGGGAATGAGTAATCTTAGATTTAGTACCGGAAGTTTCAGTGGGTTACACGTCATCTTGTCGTCACGAACAAAAGTAAATCTATTGCTGTTTAAATACTGTCTAACATTTTTGTTTAAATACTGTCTAACATTTTTGTTTAAATACTGTCTAACATTTTTGTTTAAATACTGTCTAACATTTTTTCACGAAACCTCCGTCGTATTTACGCTCGCGCCAAGTCTCTTCAGACTGTCTCGAAATAGGGGGGAAATGTAATGAGGAAGTGGCAAGCGAGCAAAAACTGCAAGTCATCGGGAAGTGCGCATCCTAAACTTATCTCCCCTTTTTCAAATGGAAGAATCCGTGGCTGCCAGGCGCACAATACGCAAACAGACAGAACGCTCGACAATGTATAGTAAATATACACACTTTTGAACTTTCGTCATACAACTACTGTCGATAAGAGATTACGGTTAAAGCGAATATTTCGTCTGTTAAGTTTATGTACTTACATACAGGGTGTCCCCTCCAATCGTGGACCAATAGCTAATTTCTAAACCGTTAGAGATAAGCATAGAGTTTATTTAGGAACAAATCTCCAAATTACGAAAGGAATTTTGGGTCCATTCAATGTTTTTCAAAAAATCAAATTTTGAAAGAGTTACGAAATTTAAATTTTTATACAGCCCCCCAGTCCTATCAATCATATTTAGTAAAACATTCTTGACACTGTAACGTTTAAAACTAAAAAAAAATCACTCTTCTACCACAAAAATTGACCGAGTTATGACGTTTTGAAAAATCAAGATTTTGAAGGATTTCGCATACGGTCCCTAAAGTGATCTCTCGATGACGTCATGAAATAATGCAAAATCTTGATTTTTCAAAACGTCATAACTCAGTCAATTTTTGTGGTAGAGGAGTGATTTTTTTTTAGTTTTAAACGTTACAGTGTCAAGAATGTTTTACTAAATATGATTGATAGGACTGGGGGGCTGTATAAAAATTTAAATTTCGTAACTCTTTCAAAATTTGATTTTTTGAAAAACATTGAATAGACCCCAAATTCCTTTCATAATTTGGAGATTTTTTCCTAAATAAACTATATGCGTATCTCTAACGGTTTAGAAATTAGCTATTGGTCCACGATTGGAGTGGACACCCTGTATATACATCATGGTGGCTCTAATTAATATGCTTTTATTAGTTTCACTTGTGGGTTTGTCAGAAGGAATGTAACTCTGAATAAAAGATAAAATTCACGTTCTTTACAAATGTAAAAGTAATATATTTAATACTATTATTAATATTAAAAGATAAACTATATTATTACACGCTCATGTGTTCAGTGTTTCAGCTGTTTGTACGTAACTCTGAATCTATATATATAAAGATGACGGTGTTTGTTTGTTTGTAACCACTGACTAGAAGCCCCCACAGCACCTACAGACCTGAAACTTGGCACAAAAATTCGAACGTATTCCTGTGTTATGCATCTCGAAGGCCAAATTCTAAATTTCGAATTAGTTATTTTTAAATTAATTAATTAGTCTCATTTTTGGTAAATGAGGGGGGAATGCATTCTCTCACCCCATAACATTCATTATACATCGCTGTAAAGGGTTTTTTTTTCTGAAAAAGAAAAGTTTTATCACGTTTCTCTCCGTTAATTAGAACAGGAGATATTAATTAATCAAATTTAGTCAATTTTCAAGGCTTAACTATGTACGAAAAACTGAAACACTAGGTCCATTTTCCAGACAGATTGCTCTTTTGTCTCTGAAGTTACCTAGTGGTTTAAATTTTGCGTATAGATTTAAGCCTTGAAAATTTATTCACTTTGCATAATTAATATCTCCTGTTACTTACTTAACTTTCTGTCTTTTTGATTTATTTGGCGAATTGATAAAAACTTTAACATGACTTTAAGTGGAATTTAAAAGGTTGTGGAGAGCATTCGAACTAAAGGATATAATAATTTTACTTCGGGAGGATTGGAGTGAAATTAAATTTATTCAGTTGACTTCCTCAAAATTCGGTGTTATCGAAAATGTCAGAATGGAACTATTATTGTCAAGAATTCAGTGATGGCTATTCAGTTCCTCTTCATATTTGGTGTCGTAAACTTAGGCAACAATCGGGAAATTTACCAAACCTCCCAGGCAGTGAAACACTACTTTCTCCAAATCAACGAAAAAGAAAACGCTCTGGGAAGGAACAGTAGTTGTTTGCAGTCTAAAGAGTATTTTATTGCATGTTTAAAACCTGTATTTAATGCAGCCATCACTAAATTTTTAACAATAATATTTCCGTTCTGACATTTTTGGTAACACCGCTATTCACTTACACTTCGTATTTGGTGTCGTAAAGTTTGGCAACAATCAGGAAATTTTCCAAACTTCCCGGCCAGTGAAATTTTGCTTATTTGAGGGTGTTAGATTGTAATTACTTCAAAGAGATGGTGCGAAAGACATTATATTTCTTGCCTTTCAAGGTTCACATTAAAATCATGGAAGAATGGTTGTGGCTGAGCAACCTGACACAATCGGTTCCCTATGATAATAAATTTAAATTTGGCGACCAATTTTACATTGAAATTACGGTTAAATCAGTGAATTATATTAAATTTCAAGGGCAAAATTGCTGTGTTCGTTGAGAGTTTTCGAAAACCTTGACACTGCAGTTGTTTTAAAAGCTCCATTGAAAAGCAAAAATTTCGCTAAAAATAAATAAGTTCGTCACACGCACACACCAAAAGAAAAAAAAAGTCTTTAAAACTAAAATAATCCTCCCATTGAACACTACAAACTGTGAAATGGCATTAAAAGTGTCATCTATATATCTTAAAAGGTCGTGGAGCACATTTGAATTAAAGAATATAATAATTTTACTTCAGAGTGTTGGCGTGAATTTAAATTTATTCAGTTGACTTCCTTTACATTTTTTGCACGGGCATCGCCGTGAGAGTACTGCTAGTAGAAGGTAAAATTCACGTTCTTTGCAAAGATTTATTTAGTACTATTATTAATGCTAAAGGCGAAAATATATTACAAAAAAACTATATCACTATAATATTACATGTTGATGCATTTTAAGTGCATGTAAAAGCGTATTTTTTGGTTTTTTTTACTAATTTAAAGATTATTTTTGAAGTAGCAGTAATTTCATGAAAAGCCGTCCCAATTCGTTTCATTCAACAAATAAATAATTCTTGCAAAATTTTGACTCAGTCCATGAATCCGTGCTCCAAAAGGCTTCTTTATTTTAATACTTAAAAAGTTAAAATAAAACTTTAAAAACTTCAGGATTTCTAATTTTTTTTTCAGCAAATTTGATTTTTATATATTTTGCAAAAATGTAAAACAACATGCATGTGTAATTAAAAAAAAAAAAAACTAGAAAATTTAGATAAAAAAGTTAATGTCATAGAAAAAAATGGCCAAGACGAAAGAAATGGAATTAATAATGCTTAAAGTAAAGAAAGAAAACAATGAAAAATGCACGTGAGCAGAATTTAAGATTCCTTTTGTCAATCACAGTATCGTAGCACTGATATAAATATGCTAAAGGGACCCTAAAAATAACCAAAACGAAAAGAATTTAAGAAAAAGTTGAAAATTGACTAATATCTATCGAAATAAGTTGAGAAGAGCACATGGAAAAACATGAAGCAAGGAGTGACTAGCACAATCCATAGCAGTTTTCAATAAATAAATTCAGCGAAAATATAATCACAGAAGCAAATAGATGAAAAGAAACCTTTTAAACAAAACAAGCCCTTAATAAAATAAAAAAAATAATAATATTTATCGCATCAGAAAATTCGAAACTTCAGAGCTCGTGGTCCAGAGTTACCTTGTGGTGATTAACAAAACTGCTTTGAAAGCAAAGAAAATTACAACGTATAAGAAGGCACAAATAAGCAGGGATACTGCAGACACGTGTTTCGGCGTTACAAGGAACGCCTTTTTCAATGGAAAAAAATTGTGAGCTTATGGATGCACAGACATCCGACAAAAGTTTGCTTTATCAAAGGATGAACAGGATGTCAAAGGATGTCAAAAGATGCACAGACATTCGACAAATGCTTTTGTCGGATGCCTGTGGCTCCATAAGCTCACAATTTTTTTTTTTGCATTGAAAAAGGCGTTCCTTGTAACGCCGAAACACGTGTCTGCAGTATCCCTGCTTATTTGTGCCTTCTTATACGTTGTAATTTTCTTTGCATCTATACTTTACTTTGAAAAGTAAAACATTGCGTTCCACGTGAGTGGCAGCGGTGGAATACTTACTTAATAGTGTAATTATGAATTGCAATATTATCTGCATTTGGATTTTTGCAACAAGTGAGTGTCATTACTTCAGAAAAATCTGCTTTACAATACGTTATTTTCCTTATTGCCTGACTTAGTAACAATCAACTTTTTTCTGAAACTACTCGTTGAAATTTTGCTTTTTAAAATTCAATGCAATACAGAAAATTCTAGTTGAGGATGTACACGTACAGTCATAGAAAAAAAAACGAAACACTCGCTCGTATTCGAAGACTATTAACACAAGAGACACGTGTAATATGTTATTTTTTAGGAATAATGTGCTCTACAAATTTCTATTGGTAAATTGCTGTTAAGGGGTCGTCTTCATATAAAAATCGACATCAACTTTAAAATCCCCCTTTTTAGCCTACTTTCCCGTTAAAAAATAAAAGAAAGACGAAAAAAGTATTAAAAGTAGCTTAATGCATCTAAAAAATATTGCCAAGTCCAAAAAATATCGCCAAGTTAAAAAAATAAAAATGTAAAATGAATATCGAAAAATTAAAAATTTGAAAGTATGGTATTGAGATGGGGAATTAATGTGTCGGTCGGTCTGTCGGTCGGTCTGTCTGTCCCCCCCCCCCTAATAACTTTTGAATGAGCATTCCGATTTGGACAAACTTTTTTTTGTTGGAAAGATCTCGGCGAGTACAGCTCATTCCCATATTTGATTTTTCGATTTGAACAATTTTTGGTTCAACTTTGAACCATTCAAACAACTTGTTCCGCGATGCTAACTTTTGAGTGAACAGTCCGATTTGAACAAACTTTTTTTTGTTCGAAAGATCTTATCAAGGATACTTCATTCCCGTATTTACATTTCCGATTTGAACAATTTTTCGTTCAACATTGAATCGCTCAAGCAATCTGTCACCCCTAATAACTTTTGAGTGAACAGTCCGATTTAAATAAACTTTTTTTTTTGTTCGAAGGATCTCAGCAAGGATACTGCATTACCGTATTTAAATTTTCAATTTGAACATTTTTTCGTTCAACATTGAACCGTTCAAGCAACCCTTCCCCACCTAATCACTTTTAAGTGAACCGTCCGAATGGAATAAACTTTTTTTTGTTTGAAAGATCTCGGAGAGGCTTATTCCCATGTTTCGCTTTTTGATTTGAACCATTTTTCGTTCAATATTGAACCGTTCAGAAAAAAAATTTAACATTAGCGGGGGATATAAGGGGAATTTAAGTTGAATGTTGATCCTGAACTTAAAGTCGGATTTCCTTCAAACTAACTTTGTAAGAAAATGGTTTTGATAAATAATGTTTGTAAAGTACTTTTCTGAATAATCTTCTGTCAGAAAAAAAATGACTGACTGTGCAGACGATTTTTGTTTATTTATTCATTTGTTTTATTTTATTTATTTCTTATTATTATTATTATCATTATTGGCAGACGATTTTTTTTGTAACAAAAATGTTTCATTCAAGAGGGCATTTTATTCTTTATTTATATTTAACAACTGGCAACGGATTAAAAGTGAAATTCGAGACATTTTATCAACGGACGAGTTTTTTTTTTTTTTCTTTGATAAAATGTGTTTTGATGTACTTTGTACTTTTACTTTTTACTTCCTATTACGTAGTAAAGGAAGTATTGTGATCGCACCACCCCCGAGTTAATTACGACGAGTTTTCTCGTGACGTCTGTATATACGTATGTGCGGATGTATGTGCGGATGTGCCTCGCATAACTCAAAAACTATATACCGTAGAAGCTTCTAGCTTGGTATGTAGGCTCTGAGGATGATCTAGTTGTGCACCTCCCCTTGTGGTTGCATTCGAATGCTCCCAAGGGGGTGTTTTACCCGTTTTTTGGGGTAAATCAGTGTTAATTTCAATGCAGACTCAAGTGATTTGAATTGGCGCGGCTACTTGCCGATATTTCGCCAAGCTTCTGGTCGCCAAGTGTTTGACGCCATGACAAATTTGGCGAAAAAATTATTTTTTGAATTTGGGTTCAACTTGGCGCTATTGGCGATATTTTGCGAAAAATTCACTGAATGATATTAAAATCAGCAATATTTAGAAAATTACCATTGTAATTTTTTTTTTTTTTTTGCATTGTTTCGTGGCAGATTAGGGGAGTGAATATTTGAATTGTTACCTTGCTCACTCCAAGCACTTTTTTTAACACTTAAGGCAACTACTAAGAAATTTACACGTAAAAGGAAGTAGTGTGGGGTCCATACCAGATTTTTTTAAAAAAAAACAATTGAGGACTTTTTCTACGGAGGAACTGTAACAGTTGCATTCTTTAAACGGTGTGACAAAACTTTATTTATTCATTTATTTACTTTTTATGTGTCTATTTCATCTGATGAAAGGGGTATATGTTGCTTTTAGAAATCAGCTTTAAGTGCTAAAAAGGTATGTTTGACATAATTTTTAGTCTCAGATAATCAAGAGAATAATGATCAGATGCTAGAATGCCGATGTCGATGTACGGGAAAGTAGGCTCGTTTAGTTCTTGACAGAACTTCTTGTTTATCGCACATTTGTTATCAGCAATGTCATTTAACTTTGTATACCAAATCGTTTTAAATTTGCTCGAGCCTTTACTTCACAATTGAACTGAGAAAAAACCATCCCGTATTGTTAAAAATATTTTTGATACTTGCGCATATAATACCTAAACCACGTTAGGTACGGCAAAGATTGTTTTTTTTTTATATCAAAGTATGAACCAACCCAACAATAAGAACGTCATTGATTTCCTCTCAGATGAAATTTTGAATTTTTTATGAATTATGAAATTAATATTTGAAAAAATGGTGATCTGGAACCATATAATATTTTGATGGAGAAACAATCTAGAAGGGGTTTCAAAGGTGAATCCAAAATGGGAGCTTAAAATATCCAATAGTTTTTAAGATATGCTAAAAGAACCATTTTTCGGGAACATATACAACTGTGCAAACTGAAACAATAGCAGAGAATTTCTATGTTAAACAGGAGAAATATACTTATCCACCAGTTGCAGAATGTGCTCAGAGATTTTATATAGTATTTTTTGTTTTCAATAGTAATTGTACAGTCATAGAAGAAAAAAAAAACAAAACACTCGCTCATATTCGAAGACTATTAACACTAGAGACAAGTATAATATGTTATTTTTTCAGGAATAATGTGCTCTATAAATTTTTATAAGTAAATTGTTGTTAAGGGGTCGTCTTCATGTAAAAATTGACACCAACTTTAAAATTTTCTATGAAACCCCCCCTTTTTTATCGCATATTTGTGATCAGCAACATCATTTAACTTAGTATAACAAATCGGTTTAAATTTTCTCCAGCCGTTGCTTCACAATTGAACTTAGAAAAAACCGTCCCGTAATGTTAAAAATATTTTTGATACTTGGGCATATAGTACAGTCATAGAAAAAAAAAAAACGAAACACTCTGAATTATTCGGCTGCTATACTTGCCAAGAACAAAAGAAAGGTGTCTTCTGACATGGATTAAAGTCTTCTTTAAAACTATGTGAGTAAAATTTTGATAAGGGGCTATATATAAAGTGAAATGAACTCAAAGTCTGAATTTTCAAAGGGGAACCCCAACATTTGGTTACATAATTAGGTACGAAAGGCTAAAAGTACGCTGCCCAGACAGCACGAAACGTCCAATGGACGTTCATTTTATGTCCTGAACGTCCGAATCTGGTCCGATGTCAAAATCGATGAAATTTGGCGATCCTTAGATGCGCCTCCAAGGACGTCCCACGGACTATTTTTTTTTAGGTCTAAGGATGACCAAAAGTGATCCGCATCCTTTCAGGACGTACCACGGACTTTTTTTCCAGATGTCCTGGGAACTTATCTCTAAGGATATCCCAAGTCTCAACAAAATTAATTGTTTTTAGGACATTATTTTCAAGTTGGAGGGAAAATTTTATTTTTTATTTTCTCAATGAAATTTACTACAAATGACAGTAAAATATGATGCACAAAACTTATACAAAGCATGAAAATAATATTTAAACTAACTAAACATAAAAATGTGCTACAAATTTTTGAAGGAAGAAAGTCCTTGAAAAAATACAATTTTTTTTTTTTAAATTTTACAATTAAATATGAAGTGGGAAGCTCAAAGTAGCTCTGCAACTAATTTTAAAAACCAAATAAATACAAAACAAGCTTGTGTTTGTCCGAAATATTTTTTTAAATTATGTCATGGTGTACTGTAAAATTTGATGATATGAGGTCATCCTAAGGAGCATCATATAGGACGTCCCAAGTACAAATTTTATTATTGTCCTCCGGATAGCCTGAAGTAAACTGCAACATTTCAAGACGTACGAAGGACTTTATTTTCTGACATCCTGCGGTCTTCATTCTTAGGATGTCCTGCAAATGAGTCAAATCAGTCGATTATAGGACTTACTTATTTAACTTCGAAAATTCGTATTTTGAGTGAAAGTGGTGAGTACGAAGTGAATTTCTTTTTCCATATTCATCTATGAAATTTTTGGACTTCTAATATACTTTATTCTAAATGGAAAAGTGGGCGATTTGTTCCGAAGAACTTGGATTTTTTTAAAAGTAAAGTTGAAATATTTTCAAAGTATATTAATAAACAAAAAAGTAGAAGAACATTTTAAGAGTACAAAATCATTTATCTCAGATTTTTGTGTGTGGAAATGGACATACATTTTTAGAACGCACGTGATGGTCAAAATTCTTGCAAATTTTGATAGAGGTCAAAATTAAAAAAAAAATTGCCAAAAATGCTCTCTTTCTCTCAAATTTAAAACATCAAAATTTGAACTTGATTTGTTAAAGTTTATACTAGGATAATGACCTGATGATAATACACTACAGTATATCCTGAAGATTTTTTTTTAAATGATGATTGTTTTTAGCTTTTTTTCTTTCTTTTTCTTTTTAAATTCATTATAAAATGTAAAATATAATTCTACTGACTTTTTTTTTTCTTTAAACCTCTAAAATAAAAATTTTAGTTTTAAATTATTATAAAAACAAACTATCCCAAATTTTATTAGACGTTTTTTTTTTTTTTTAAATAGACATATTTTAATTGTAAAAGAAATAAAAATAAAAATAAGTAAGTACACCATTTTCTGTTATAAGCACACACATTTGAAATTTGTTATTATCATTCTTAAATAGTTTACTTCAGGGCAAAAATACGGGTTATTTTTTCAAATATATTTGAATTGTATTAGTATTACTTAAAAATCATTCACTGATGTAATATTTTTTATTATTAAAATTTTAAAAATAGTTCTGAAACAGTTTTCCAAAACAATAGTTTTTCGCGTCGAGGTTGAAGAAATGCCCTAATGTCGAAAAGATAGCTACCATTATTTTTTTATTTCTGAAATCAAAAGGGCTTTTTTAATTCCAAAAAGATTAAAATTATGATACTTTACCACCGACAGAGTGGTATAGTGGTTAAGACGCTGGCCTCTTACGCCCAAAAGCGCGGGTTCGAATCCGGCTCCAGTGAGTGGATTTTCATGATGCAGAAAATTGACAGCGCTCATATCGTATGATTATGCGGCATGTAAAAGATCCCTCGAGTACTTGTAGACAGCCAATTATTAATTAACATTTTCGCTGAGCACTTGATGTATAGTCCGTCTAATGTTCTAAAGAGAACCAAAATTTGAACGGCTATAGTTCGTAGGACGTCTTTTGTTCATTTTAATTAGTCCATTTAACGTCCGCACAAAAAGCTTGGTCCTAAAAATAGCCAATAAAAGAACGTCTGACATCATTTTAACAACCTGGGGATAATGTTTTCTGAACGTCCTGAGGACCACGAAAGGCTTAAGTCCTCGGGATGACTGCTGACAACACAGGGACCAACTGGGGAAGAACACTTCGCGGACATTGAACGGTCCCTTGGCTGTCCCTCGATTACCGCGGGATGAAATTTAAACGTCCGAAGGATGAGTTAATAATTTGAGTTAGTCCTGAAATGACATTTCTAGGACGTCCAAAGGACAAAGTAGTGCTGTTTGGGTGGGTACCAAGCGGCATCACTTTAGGACCAGTAGAACAAAAGTTTTGACCGACCAAAGATTTAGGGACCACCACCACATCTAAAATGCTACTTTCAAGGTCGAAATTTACAAAGTATTACTTTACGTTTGATTTTCATAATTAAATAAAAATTCTCGGATTTTGTTAAAGTTACAACATTTTTTTTAAATTTGGAAGAGAAAACCCTACTGTGTAGAGTTTAAGGGAAAACGCAACATTCTATCTTTTTGATTCAACAAAGATAGATGCTTACTTTTAGCTATGCACCAACCCATGCAGCACACACCTTCTGGAGAGAGGTTACAACTTAAAAGTAACCTCTTGTATTTATATAAACTACTGTATTAGGATTGGCAAAAATGTTAAAACCGTGGCTCAGAATTTAAAAAACGTCTAATCGTAGCAAATCATTCCAAATAATCTTCCGAGATAACAGTTTTCAATGAAAATCAAGTTTCCACGTAAAAAATTTTCTGAATTGCTACCTGTTGCAAGAATGCAGACTTCTCACTAATGGACAAAAAATTGGATTGTCTACCAGTTTTAAAATTTACTCAGCAGTTTTATTTACCGTTTCGCTTTCAACGTATAATTACTGTTGAAACTCAATAGTATATAAAAACGCTGAGCATGTTACACAACTAGTGGATAAGCATATTCCTCTTTTTTTGCATGACAATTCCTTGCTATTGTTTCAGTTTGCACAGTTGTATATGGTCCCTAAAACTGGTTCTTTTAGCATATCTCAAAAACTACTAGATATTTGGAGTTCCCATTTTGGATTCTCCTTCGAAACCCCTTCTAGATTGTTTCTCTATCAGAATATTATATGGTTCCAGGTCATCATTTTTTCAAAAAAAAAAATTCTAAATTTTATCTGAGAGGAAGTCAATGACGTTTTTATTGTTGGGTTGGTTCATGCTTTGATATAAAAAAACAAACTTTGCCGTACCTATCGTGGTTTAGGTATTATATGCCCAAGTATCAAAAATATTTTTTACATTACGGGACGGTTTTTTCTCAGTTCAATAGTGAAGCAACGGCTGGAGCAAATTTAAAACGTTTGGTATACAAAGTTAAATGATGTTGCTGATCACAAATGTGCTATAAAAAGGGAGGGTTTTCATAGAAAATTTTAAAGTTCATGCAGATTTTTATATGAAGACGACCCTTTAAAAACAATTTACTAATAGAAATGTAAAGAGCACAATATACCTGAAAAAATAACATATTATACGCGTCTCTAGTGTTAATAGTCTTCGAATGCGAGCGAGTGTTTCGTTTTTTTTTTTCTATGACTGTACCTAAACCACGATAGGTACGGTAAAGTTTATTTTTTATGTCAAAATATGAACCGATCCAACAATAAAAACGTCATTGACTTCCTCTCAGATAAAATTTTGAATTTTTATGAAATTAATATTTGAAAAAATGATGATCTGGAACCATATATTATTTTTTTGATGGAGAAACTATCTAGAATAGGTTTCAAAGGTGAATACAAAATGGGAGCTCAAAATATCCAGTAGTTTTTGAGACATGCTAAAAGAACCAATTTTTAGGGACCATATACAACTGTGCAAACTGAAACAATAGCAGGGAATTTCTATGTAAAGAAAGAGTAATATGCTTATCCATCAGTTGCAGAACGTGCTCAGCGTTTTTATATCGTTTTTAGTTTTCAACAGTGATAATCTGTTGAAAGCGAAACGGCCAATAAAACTGCTGAGTATATTTTAAAAGTGGTAGACAATCCAATTTTTTTTGACCATTAGTGAGAAGACTGCTTTCATACAACATATAGCAATTCAGAAAACTTTTTACGTGGACACTTGATTTTCATAGAAAACTGCGGTATCTCGGAATCTTATTTGGAATAATTTGACGAATTAAACGTTTTTTTTAAGTTTTGGGCTACGGTTTTAACATTATTGCCAATCCTAATACAGTAGTTCATGTATATACAAGAGTTTACTTTTAAATTGTAACCTCTCTCCAGAAGGTATGTGCTGCATGGGTTAGTGCGTTGCTAAAAGTATGCATATAACTTTGTTTAAACAAAAAGATAGATACAGTAGATTTTTCCCTTGAACTCTACACAGTAGGGTTTTCTCTCCCAAAGTTCATACTTTAACAAAATCCGAGAATTTTCAATTCATTACGAAAAGCAAACGTATTATTGCGAGTAGCTTTAGGTAATTTAATCGAAAAAATATTATTTGTCTACTCTTTGTAAATTTCGACCTTGAAAGTAGCATTTTAAATGTGGTGGTGGTCCCTATATCTTTGATCGGTCATAACTTTTGTTCTACTGGTCCTAAAGAGATGCCGCTTGGTACCCTACATACTTTTGGCCCTCCGCACCTAATTATGTATCCAAATGTAGGGATTCCCATTTGAAAATTCAGACTTTGAGTTAATTTCCCTTTGTATATAGCCCCATTATCAAAATTTTACTCACATAGTTTTAAAGAAGACTTTAATCCATGTCAAAAGACACCTTTCTTTTGTTCTTGGCAAGTATAGCAGCCGAATAATTCAGAGTGTTTCGTTTGTGTTATGTCTTTTACACATAACTTACTTGGGTATGTATGTGGCGGCTAAAATTATTGTGGCGGATTAAATAACCTCACTTTTTTAGTAGTTTGACGGGGTGGACAAACTTTGAGGGCATGTATCTCAGAAAATACGTGGAGCAGATACCTAAACTTAAAAATTTGGACTTTTCCATGCCTCTATATAATCAACATGTGTGCCAAATTTAAAGAAAATCCGAGTCGGTCGTGCGACCAACTTTTCTTTTTTCAGGTGAGTTGGAATGGAATCACTCAATAGCTGTTTTTATTTATTTTGACAGTAGAAAGAGCACAAAACATATTGCACTGGCGTGATTACAAATTGAGCTCAAACCCTCTCAATAATACTAAAACGGTAATGAGTATAAAGAACAAAGTAGTGCTACATATAGTTTAGAAGTGAGGGGCACTTAATAAAGTACATATAAAATAGAACTATTTCCAAAATACGAAATCGAAACTCATTAAAAAAAGATTTATTTAGGTATCTTTTTTTTTTTTTTTCCAACCTTCTAACCTTCTATACCAGTGGTTCCCAAAGTGGTCCACAGGGGTCCCCTAGAGTTTGCAAGGGGTCCATATAAACGAAGGAAAGAGTTGGGTGTCCGCGAGATACAAATAAGGGTCCACGAGCCAGGATCATTAGCAAAAAATCTGAGCAACAGCTTGCATCAATCGCTACAATTTATAATAAATGCTATAAACAAAATTCGTAATAATACTTAACAATGTACAGTCATAGAAAAAAAAACGAAACACTCTGAATTATTCTGCTGCTATATTTGCCAAGAACAAAAGAAAGGTGTCTTCTGCCATGGATTAAAGTCTTCTTTAAAACTGAAAATTCTGAATTGCTACATGTTGCATGAATGCAGACTTCTGACTAATGGACAAAAAAATATGATTGTCTACCAATTTTAAAATATGCTTAGCAGTTTTATTAGCGTTTCGCTTTCAACATATAATAACTGTTGAAAACTAAATACTATATAAAAACGCTGAGCATGTTCTGCAACTGGTGGATAAGCATATTCCTCTTTCTTTGCATAGAAATTCCCTGCTATTGTTTCAGTTTGCGCAGTTGTATATGGTCCCTAAAGATGGTTCCTTTAGCATATCTCAAAAACTACTGGATATTTTGAGCTCCCATTTTGGATGCTCCTTTGAAACACCTTCTAGATTGTTTCTCCATCAAAATATTATATGGTTCCAGATCATCATTTTTTCAAATATTAATTTCAAAATTCATAAAAAATTCAAAATTTTATCTGAGAGATGACGTTTTTATTGTTGGGTTGGTTCATACTTTTATATAAAAAAACAAACTTTGCCGTTCCTATCGTGGTTTAGGTATTATATGCCCAAGTATCAAAAATATTTTTAACATTACGGGACGGTTTTTTCTCAGTTCAATTGTGAAGCAACGGCTGGAGCAAATTTAAAAAGGTTTGGTATACAAAGTTAAATGATGTTGCTGATCACAAATATGCGATAAAAAAATCTGGTATGGACCCCACACTACTTCCTTTTACGTGTAAATTTCTTAGTAGTTGCCTTAAGTGTTAAAAAAAGTGCTTGGAGTGAGCAAGGTAACAATTCAAATATTTACTCCCCTAATCTGCCACGAAACAATGCAAAAAATATTTTGCAATGGTTAATTTTCTAAATATTGCTGATTTTAATATCATTCAGTGAATTTTTCGCAAAATATCGCCAATAGCGCCAAGTTGAACCCAAATTCGAAAAATATTTTTTTCGCCAAATTTGTCGCCAACTTGGCGATATGTCGCCAAGTTGGCGTCAAACGGCGACCAAAAGCTTGGCGACATATCGCCAAGTGGTCGCGCCAATTCATATCACTTGAGTCTGCATTGAAATTAACACTGATTTACCCCAAAAAAGGGGTAAAACACCCCCTTGGGAACATTCAAATGCAACCACAAGGGGAGGTGCACAACTAGACCATCCTCAGAGCCTACATACCAAGCTAGAAGCTTCTACGGCATATAGTTTTTGAGTTATGCGACCCACATACGCACACACGTACATACAGACGTCACGAGAAAACTCGTCGTAATTAACTCGGGGGTGGTTGAAAAAAATTTTTCGGCTGCTTATATGTTGCTAGGTACATATACACGTGCTGACAGGTCAAAAAAACTAAGGAATTTTCATTCGGGGGTGAGCAAAATCAAAATTTAGACTCAAATTTGAGTGATTTTTTTTTCGCGATCACAATACTTCCTTTCCCAGACAGCACGAAACGTCCAATGGATGTTCATTTTATGTCCTGAACGTTCGAATCTGGTCCGATGTCAAAATCGATGAAATTTGGCGATCCTTAGATGCGCCTCACAGGACGTCCCACGGAATATTTTTTTTTTAGGTCTAAGGAGGACCAAAAGTGATCCGCATACTTTCAGGACGTACCACGGACTTTTTTTCCAGATGTCCTGGGAACTTATCACTAAGGATGTCCCAAGTCTTAACAAAATCAATTGTTTTTAGGACATTATTTTCAAGTTGTAGGGAAAATTTTATTTTTTATTTTCTCAATGAAATTTACTACCAATGACGGTAAACTATGATGCACAAAACTTATACGAAGCATGAAAATAATATTTAAACTAACTAAACATAAAAATATGCTGCAAATTTTTGAAGGAAAAAATTCCTTGAAAAAATACAATCTTTTTTAAATTTCACAATTAAATATGAAATGGGAAGCTCAAAGTACGAGTAGCTCTACAACTAATTTTAAAAACCAAATAAATGCAAAACAAGCTTATGTTTGTCCGAAATATTTTTTTAAATTATGTCATGGTGTACTGTAAAATTCGATGACATGAGGTCATCCTAAGGAGCATCACATAGGACGTCGCAAATTAAAATTTTATTATTGTCCTCCGGATAGCCTGAAGTAAACTGCAACATTTCAGGACGTACGAAAGACTTTATTTTCTGACATCCTGCGATCTTCATTCTTAGAATGTCCTGCAAATGAGTCAAATCAGTCGATTATAGGACTTACTTATTTAACTACGAAAATTCTTATTTTAAGTGAAAGTGGTGAGTACGAAGTGAACTTTTTTTCCACATTCATCTATGAAACTTTTGGACTTCTAATATACTTTATTCTAAATGGAAAAGTGGGCGATTTGTTCCGAGGAACTTGGATTTTTTTAAAAGTAAAGTTGAAATATTTAACTACTATAAAGCCGAGAAAGGAACGAAGTTGCATAAAAATTGAAGTATTTTCAAAGTATATTAATAAACAAAAAAGTAGAAGAACATTTTAAGAGTGAAACATGATTTAGTTCGAATTTTTGTGTGTGGAAATGGACATACATTTTTAAAACGTTCATGATAGTCAAAGTTCTTGCAAATTTTGATAAAGGTCAAAATTTAAAAAAAAAAAAAAAAAGTTTTGCCAAAATGCTCTCCTTCTCTCAAATTTAAAACATCAAAATTTGAACTTGATTTATTTAAGTTTATGCTAGGACCTGCTATTAATACACTACAGTATGTTCTAAAGATTTTTTTTCAAAATAATGATTGTTTTAAGCTTTTTTTCTTTCTTTTTCTTTTTAAATTCATTATAAAATGCAAAATATAATTCTACTGACGTTTTTTTTTTCTCTTTAAACCTCTAAAATAACAATTTTAGTTTTACATTATTATAAAAACAAACTATCCCTAAATTTATTAGACGATTTTTTTTAATTGACATATTTTAATTGTAAAAGAAATAAAAATAAAAATAAGTAAATACACCATTTTCTGCTATAAGCACACATATTTGAAATTCGTTATTATCATTCTTAAATAGTTTACTTTAGGGCAAAAATACGGGTTTTTTTTTCTCAAATATGTTTGAATTGTATTAGTATTACTTAAAAATCATTCACTGATGTAATATTTTTTATTATTAAAACTTTAAAAATTGTTCTGAAATAGTTTTCTAAAACAATAGTTTTTCGCACCGAGGTTGAAGAAATGCCTTAATGCCGAAAATATAGCTAACATTATTTTTTTTATTTCTGAAATCAAAAGGGCTTTTTTAATTCCAGAAGGACTGAAATTATGACACTTTACCACCGACAGAGTGGTATAGTGGTTAAGACGCTGTCCTCTTACGCCCAAAAGCGCGTGTTCGAATCCGGCTCCAGTCAGTGGATTTTCACGATGCAGAAAATCGACAACGCTCCTGTCGTATGATTATGCGGCATGTAAAAGATCCCTCGAGTACTTGTAGACAGCCAAATAATTAACTAAATTTTTCGTTGAACACGATTTGTAGTCCGTCTAATGTTCTAAAGAGAACCAAAATTGGAACGGCTATAGTTCGTAGGACGTCTTTTGTTCATTTTAATTAGTCCTGGGGATAATGTTTTCTGAACGTCCTGTGGACCACGAAAGGCTTAAGTCCTCGGGATGGCTGCTGACAACACAGGGACCAACTGGGGAAAAACACTTCGCGGACATTGAACGGTCCCTAGGCTGTCCCTCGATTACCGCGGGATGAAATTTAAACGTCCGAAGGATGAGTTAATATTTTGAGTTAGTCCTGAAATTACATTTCTAGGACGTCCAAAGGACAAAGCAGTGCTGTTTGGGTTACTACGTAAAAGGAAGTAAAAAGGGGGGTTTTCATAGAAAATTTTAAAGTTGATGCCGATTTTTATGTGAAGACGACCCCTTAACAACAATTTACCAATAGAAATTTATAGAACACATTATTCCTGAAAAAATAACATATTACACGTGTCTCTAGTGTTAATAGTCTTTGAACAAGAGCGAGTGTTTCGTTTTTTTTTTTTTTCTATGACTGTACATTATTTGCGCAGTTGTATGAAGAAAATGATGAGAACTTTAATCATTTACTTTTTCTCCTTGAAGTACACTGGATGTTAGAAGGATCATGCTTTACAAGGCTTTATTATTAGTATTTTAAAAACTTTTTGATACTGATGTCTTAGTGGATTATCCATCTTTTTGATGCCATTGAAAAATCGCAACTTTACAGAAAGAGCTGATGGAGTAAGCACTAATGAAGAACTTAATGTGGAGTTTAGGAAAGGGTATCAATATTTATGTTTTCGGAAAGACATATCTATAACTTATTCTACCTTTTTTAATATCGCAAAATTAGAAAAAAACTGAAAGTTTTTACACCTTCATACCTCGTGCAAACAAATTTTAGTTCAATCACTAATTTTCTTACAAAAATTAGAAACAAAATGGAGTCCCTAACAGGGGAGATTTAATGTTATGTTTTATAAATCTAAAGCCAAATGCTAAAAATTTGCTGTCGATACACCAAATTCACCCCTCGCACAAAAAAGTCTTTTTTCCCTTATGCACCTATTCTACGTAAGAAGATGTGTACCTGGTTTAAGTTTTGCCATCATTTTTACAATGAAAGTACGAATAAAAATGCAACGTTTTTCTCTTCATCTGTTTCTATTTGATTTACATTTTAATTTTTTCTCTGCAGTAAAACTGTCGAACTGAATTTTTCGAAAATTTTCAAGTATTTAAGGAGCTTTGGACCGTTTAAAAATCAACATTAAAAGAACTCTCATTATGTTGAGAAAATTTATTTCTGATTAATCCTGTTATATTTACATATATCTTGCTTTTATCTGGCTGTTTGGGAACGTTTATAATGAAACTTAACCTTCGAATTTGCAGTTTTAGAATGCTTCGATTCTATTAGTTCTGTTCCTGACTAGTTTTGGAACGACACCTAGGAAGCGGATCCACTAGAAACTGGTAAACTCGGCAAGGGGCTCACGGACCAAAGTAGTTTGGGAACCCCTGTTCTATACTGAGCCATCGAAGTACCAACAGCGTTTGAAAATGTTACTCGTTCAAAATCGCGCGCCGTTGTACTTGTGTTACGCATTTTTAATCTTCATTTAATGAAGGCTCTTGGTACAAATTTTTAGAATCGCGAAATTTGCAATAGTCGTTTTTTAAAAACCTCCCCTCTCGTTTTTGAGATATACATCTCTCTCTACTTTTCGCCACAAAAAAATTGTTACCAACAGAGAAGTTATTTTCTGTTATCGTAAAATTGCATTCCAAAAATCTGCATCCGAAATGTATTCAACAAAAGCTCGCCGATTTTTAAAACCGTATAGAACGTTGCTTCCGAAGCAAAATATTTAATTGATAAGTTGAAGTGATCAGTAAGTTCATGTGTCAGCCTTAAAAATATTCTTCAGCTAGAAAAATAATATTGAAGAATAACAGAAATAGTTCAAGAGTGAAATTTAATTCATAAAATTTGAAATGAAAATAACAAATAAAAAACTAAATAAAACACCTTGCATACAGATGGTCATGACAAGAAAATGCCAAGATCTTGATATTTTTTTGTTATAACAATCTTTATGCAACATTACAAAAGCAATATCTTCTTGCATAGAGATTGTCATGACAAAAAAATGTCAAGATCTTGATAATTTCTTGTTATAACAATCTTTATGTAAGATTACAAAAGCAATCTCATCTTGCATAGCGATTGTCATGACAAGAAAATGTTAAGATCTTGATATTTTCTTGTTATAACAATCTTTATGCAAGATTACAAAAACAACATCATCTTGAGTAAAAACAAAAAGCGGCGTTTAGAAACACAAATAGATAAAGTTAAAATTGGCAAACATGTTTCAAAGGCATAGAGCCTCCTTCTTCAGTACCAAGCAAGAAATCAGTGTCAAGCCATTTCTTGCTTGGCACTGAAGAAGGAGGCTCTATGCCTTTGAAACATGTTTGCCAATTTTAACTTTATCTATTTGTGTTTTTAGACGTCGCTTTTTGTTTTTACTCATTTGCGCACAAAGTGAACTGCTTTTAATATCATCTTGCATAGAGATTGTCATGACGAGAAAATGTCAAGATCTTGATATTTTCTTGTTATAACATCTTTTATGCAAGATTGCGTATCAAGAAAATAACAACCTATTTTGTTATTTTCTTGATATTATGTTGCATGCTCCTTGTCAGACAATCTTGTGGCAAGACTTTGACAATCGAAAATCAGTAACATAACAATCTTGAGGCAAGATTGATGCAAGATTGTCTTCTTGATGCAATCTTGAGGCAAGAGGTTTTGCTTGCTGGGATAGGGCACAAGCTGAGCCTGGCTTATCTCTATCAGGCATCCATTCACAGCACAACAAATTTTGATTTCAAGAAAAATTCTATGAAATTTGATTATATTAAAAACTTTCAACGAAAATTGTGATTTTTTGCACAAACTATAAATCGTATGCATGTTGATTAAAAATGTACTGAATCTGTATTTTTATTCCCGTAGTTATCTTTCCTTTAAAAGAACTAAAGATGGTATTGCCCCAAGAACCCCCCCCCCCCCCTTAGAAAGTTGAGCCCCAGACTTTCCTCCTGGGGCTCCATCTTTCTAAGGGGCCTTATTTTTTCCAAAGTCATAGCACAGCATTAAAGATATAGGATCAGCACGTGTATTTTAAAGAAAAATAATTATACAAAAAAAAAAAAAAAAAAAACGATACATTAATTAGAAAAAAAACTTCCTTCAACAAGAATTTTTATTGATTCTTGCAGTTAGTAGATTAACCATGTCGCAACTGTAGGGGCCCATGACCATAGACGCATCGAAGGAGATTTAAAAAGGTACATGATAAATGATGTACATAGTGCTGAGATGTACAAAGGGGCTTTCAAAAATGCATTTTGACAGGCCCCAAAATATGTAAATCAGCCACTACATTCTGCCATTGAATCTTTAGGGGGCCTCCATATTACACTTGGCCTTGGACCTCACTATTAGTAATTCGGGCCCTTCTTGGATGCAGGGCCCTAAATGGAAGCAATCGTCCTATTGGCTTCAGTCCGAGCCTATAATCATCAGCTAACTGACGGTTTTCATGGGTTTTAAGCATTTCTCATTCAAATTCATGAAATTATATGGCAACTCCTCAAATCTAAAAATTTTTGGTTTTGAGGATGTGACGCTCCGCGGCTCCAAGGCCCTCTGCTTTGCTGAGGCCCCAGGCTCGCTCCTCAAGCTTCTATTGGGTGATTCGCTACTGGGTGTTAAAGAGAAACATCACAAATTGTGCACGTTAAGCACTAAACGTATTTTATACTGTTGATTTTTCATTGTCCAAACAAGAGTCCCACATGACTTTTCTTTTATTCTTTGGTTCTTCACCAAAAATGTACTACAAAAAGTTTTAGTACGGGAATTTTTCCAGGGGAGCTGAGTCGGCCTGAAAGATTCCTGGGGGAGCCCGAGCTCCCCCCGGTTCCTACGCTCCTGTTCTGAAGAATTCACAAACCTTCCCTATAAAAACCAGTCACGTTACTGTTACAAATTAGAAGGTCCCCCCCCCCCCCCATTAGATGAGATGCTCGGCAGCATCATATTTTTCCAAGAGGGATCTTAAAGCCTCTTCAGTTAATATGGCCAAAACTAGGGCAGCAGTTGCAAGCAAATAGGCTGTTCGGCAATTTGCTGGAATGCCTACACCGATCAATTAGCTTTTTGCAGCAGTAATTTTAACAAATTGAAAAACATACTGCTGAAGCGATATAAAACCTTGCAAAAAGTATAGTTGATGTAACGTTTAAAAACGTCTTGACCGCCCGCTGAGGAAAGTGTAGTAGATGAAAATCCGGTTCTCCGACGTCTATTAACATTCGTATCTTTTCAACGTAAAAAATCTTAATTCCATTCAAAAATAAGTATTATGGAAGTTTTTTCTTAGGAATGATGTAACAGAATGATGAATGACTCATTGGGGTCATAAATATTCTCTCAATAAGCCCATTTTTTCTGATATAAAGTACCTTAGCTCCTCATAGGAAAATAGGCGGCGAAAGGTCTCTTCTTTTTTCATCCCCTTTCTCATCAGAATCTTCAAGCACAGGGGGTAGGAACCGGGGGAGCTCTGGCTCCCCCTGGAATCTTTCAGACCGGCTCAGCTCCCCTGAAAAAATTTCTTCCTTCAACATTCTGTAGCACATTTTGCTTCCTCAAACCTGTTTTCAAATCTGTGATCTACTTTTACTAGGAAATTCACGCAATGTCACCAAACATTGCCAACAGTCATTTCTTAAAGGTACCATTTGGAATTTTTTCCGTTAGAAAAGTTTGAGATTTCCTATTTCTGAGCAAATATTCCATCTCAAACTAAGTTCGTATTAAAAATGCAAATGTGTAGTTAAAATTGTCTATCTGAGGAAAGAGATATTAGCAATGTTTTTAAATTTCTTTTATTTACAAAAAGTGTTTATTTGAACATTTATGACTTTTAATTGATCTTGTGTGTAAAGTGTCTCTTGCCCCTCAACCCCCCGAAAGCGCCGTGCTCCCCCTGTTTATACAAAGTTCCTACGCCACTGTTCAAGCAATCCTAAGCCGATATAGACCCTACGCATGGTCATTATGTATATGAATCCCAGTTATTATTCAATAAAACTAATGTCTTTTGTACTAGTAACACTTAACACTTAGAAGAAACGTGACTATGGGAGCTGACTCATCCGACATTTTGGTTCCAAAACGGTGGGCGTGGAACCACTGGTATCTGTACTCAAGTCGCATTAAAGAAAAGTGGAAGTTAAGCTTGAATTGTAGCTGCATAGATGATGTTCGACTATTTTTGTCTGTATGACGAAAATATTTCATAAACTCAGGTTCAAAACAAGTGCAATATGAAAATAGAGCCAATTTCATGGAAACATTTCCTAATAAACTGTTTTTAAATTCGAGAAATAAGTTATCTTTTTAAATTTACCTAACATGGTGCTTTATCCTACTAATCATAAGTTTGTTTACGCCAGAGCAGCCAGGTATAATATTAATGTGTTTCAAATACCTGTAACGAAGCTGGATCCAAGAATGTCCTGGAACCAAAATGTCGGATAAGTCAGCCTGTCCTCTAAAGGAGCTCTACTCTAAGGCAGGAATTCAAATGAAACAGGCGATCGCAAATTACAATCGCTACTGGAAATGAATTACATTAGAACGTTTCTTGATAAAAACATCGTGACGTCAGTGTGACGTTTGCGCGACGTTTGCCTATGAAAAACGAGCTAGATAAAACGTCACAGTACGATTGCAATGGTGTAGTATGGTGTTGTAGCGATTGCAATGGTGTTGAATCCCTGCCTTGGGCAGGGATTCAAGTGAAACAGGCGATCGCAAACTCAATCGCTACTGGAAATGAATTACATTAGAACGTTTCTTGATAAAAACATCGTGTCGTCAGCGTGACGTATGCGTATGAAAAACGAGCTAGATAAAACGTCACAACCTACTTGGCGAATAAAAGGAGATCGCTGTCTACTTGTGAGCTCTTATTGGCTCCGCTCGTAGTGACGTAAGTGCCAAGTTAAGTTGATGATAATGTAATTCACTTCCAGTAGCGATTGCAATTCGAAGCGATTGCAATGGTGTTTCACTTGAATGGGGTATTTCCCTGGACCCCTGCCCTAATCTAATGGTATCTTGAGTTATTTAAAATATTTTTTTCCAAATTCGTTTTTTTTTTTTCGGGTTACTGGAAAGTGATCATTGTTAATTTCGTCTGTGCGAACAAATGTCGTATGTCTTGGAAACGTCGCCAAAGATGTCATTAAACGTTGTCGAAGCTTTTCGCTTATTGGCTGAAATTCGCTACGGATACTGCAGCAGTTACTTTTACCATTTTCAAACACTAGCAGATGGCAACACTTGTTTTGTTTTTATTTGCTTGTCCAAAGCGCGCGAAAGTATATGGGAATAACTTAATTTAATTTGCTGTTGATTTATAGTAAGGAAAAGGTGATGTTTTCTTCGTTAGATATAAAATGGATTTTTGAAATGTCGCCAAATTTTGGCGATAATTGCAAATTATAGTAACCCGGCTTTTGGAGCAGTTTTCGTAAAATTGCGACAACCCCACTTCCTGTCTTCTTGTGGCGGCTCCCTCCCCCCTTTTTTTCTCCTGAACCTTCTCCTGCTCCCCCCCCCCTTTTTCCCTGGACCCACTCTCGCTGCCCCACACCTGCTGATAGATTGCACCTGTGTTCAGTAGCCGTGACTCGTGCAAATGCGTTTTAATGCTCTGCCTTTTTTTCTGCGATAACTGTAAGTGCAACGAATTATTTATTATTTTAGTGTTTTATTTGCTTATTTATTCATTGTATGATGTTTAATTTTGATTTATTTTTAAATTAATTGATTATTTTTGGTAAATTACCGTTTAATAGGAACTGGCATGGAGCATGCCACGAGGAATAAAATTCTTTTTCACTTCATTTTTGGATTAAATAATTAATTTTTCGCAATTGAGAATGTTCTCTGTTGGGAAATTTATTCTTTTTGTCCTATTTATTTCATTTTTTGCCCCGGATGAAGTAGGATTTTTAATTTGTTTTGTTGAACTGCGTGGCTGTAGGCTTCAAAGCATTGTGTCAGCATGCCTAGTTTTGAGAAAATAATAAATTTTTCTTAATTGACAGTGTTCTCTCACCCGAAATTTATTCTTTTTAATGCTGTTTCTTTCATTTTTTTTGCTCCAGATGAATTAGGATTTTTGATTTGATTGAACGGTATGATTATGCTTGAAGCATTGTATCACCATGCCTAGTTTTGTTTCATTTTCTGGATTCTATTTATTTTCTATACTGTGTTGTGTTGCGCTGGAGACAACCACGTTAAAAAAAACGGTGGCGTAAACCACCTATAAAAAATAACCAAAATATGGTTCACATGCTAGGGTGGGTCCTCGTCCCGTGAACTGGATACGGTTAGCATGATAAACTATGAATATATGCTAACCCAACCGAACCCCTAGCCCCCAAATTTGCCAAATTTTTTGGTGCAAAACCTTAGGATTTTGTTTTTTTTTCACTTCTGTGTATTCAGAGAAAAAAAGTGTTTTTTTTTTCTTACTCCTTCCTTTTTGGTTTATTTTTGTGACTATTTAAGACTCGGAAGTAGATCAGAAATTTGATTCAATTAATTGTGTAAAAACGTTAATAATAATTTTTTTTTCTTTCAAAAATCAGCATTTTTTAAAGAAAAACTACCATTCTGGAATTTAATGCAACAATTTCAGTGCAAAAATTTAATCAAAATTGTTACTTCTGTCATTAAAAAAATGGTTTTTTAAAATGAATACCTCTCTAGCTATATGAAAACTATTTCGTCGAGTTTTTATAGCTCTTTTCAAAAATACTGTTTGTTTTGCTATTTTTTTGACTATCAAAAAGCAAATGTCACATTTCTTGCATTTTCCCGAAGAGTAAGAAAAAAAAAACATACGTTTTCTGCTTTGTTTACATCGGAAGTCCGAAAAAATCAACCCCTAGGGTTTGGCGCCAAAAAATTTGGCGAATTTTGAAAAATCGCCAAGGCATCCAAATTATCGAAGACTTGCCTTAAAAGTCATAAGAGGTGGGCTATTCTAGGATCCACCCAAAAATTAAATCAACTCTACTGTTTATCGAACTTTTCTGTTCAACCATTAACGTTTAACATGGAATTTTCAAATCAGCTACAGTTCACAAAACCTTGCAAAAATTAATTTTTGTGAATTAAAAAAAATATTTGAAGGGAGAATGAGTACTGGATTAATGTGTTTATAATGAATGTAACCCTATGGTTTACTAATTTTAGCCATTTAGGTGACTAAAAAGAAGGATATTAAATCAAATTATGAAAGATACTGGAGTGTGCAACAAGTTCATAATAATGAATTGCTTATAATATTGTTTTTTTTTCTTGTGATGAAGTGTGGAACATAGCATAGTATATTCAGTTTAGCCATATTCAGACATTGTCGTGGGTACTGGCTTTGAGAAGAAATCATGACAGAATATAACAAAAGTATCAGGACAAAAATTCGAACACTTTTAATATTTTTAAAGTCCATAGCGTACATATACACCAATACTGGGCTCTTTATTATCTCAATATATCATAATGAAAGAAACATCATCAAATGTTGCAATTTAGTTCATGGTTAATTTTATTTCCTTTTCTGTACTGGAATATTGGCGTAAGATCCCTTTTTTAGTTTCAAGCCCTAAAAAGTAAATATTTTCAAAATTAGTGTTTCCTCCCCACCTCCTTCTCTTTTCTTTTAAAACCTAAGTTTCATTTTAAGTTTTCACAATAAACTCTTCTAGCTCCTGTGATTTTTTTTTTTTTTTTTTTGAATAAGCTGTTCAATCCTCTACCATGTGTATGTAAATGTTTGTGGGCCATTCACGGTGTTGGACAAGAGAATTGCTAAATACAGTAGCCCCTCGTTATATCGCGCCTCTTTATATCGCTCATTCGGATATATCGCTCTTTTCTTTTGTCTCCCCCCCCCCAAAAAAAAAAAAAATTTGTTCGAAACCGCTTTTGAGAAAATATATAAGGTGCTCAGAAAAGTCCTCTGTCTCATTTATTTTGTGGCAAAAAAGACACAGTATAGGCCAATTACAAATTTGCGGGGGAAAACAATCGGCCGATGATACAGCAGCAGCATGTTTTCCTGGTGAATTGAATTGAAAAATTGTTGAGCTAGACTTGGTAGATGAGCAAATCTATAATGCTGATGAAGCTGCGCACAACTAGAAAATGCTTCCAGAAAAAACTCAAGATTTCAAGGTGAATAAAGGAATTTTTATGTATGTGTACGTATAATTTACTTGCATGCTGGATAGAAAACTATTTTTAATGACCTTGGTTATATCGCCTTTTTTCTTGTCCCCTGAAAAACTCGATATAACGAGGGGTTACTGTATTTCCCGATTTCTCAATAAAAGTTGGAATGATTCAAAATTTACTTGGATTAACTAGGCAATATTTTCTTTAACTGACACATTATGAACAATTAAAGAAACCCTATGCGATTTCTTTTTTAAAAGTGCATTTTTAACATATGAAAAAAAGAGATAAAGCCTTGCGTTGAACATATGTGGAAGGGGATCTTAAAATTTACAACCATAGCCAAAATCGTGAGACACCTTTTCTTAAACACTTAAATATTCATTACAGTATCATCTCGTCAAAATGATTATACAATTCACAATTATTTTGAATTATGCGTTAGTGGTACTTGTATTTTTAAATTGTATGCAAATCAGAAACGCGAGTTGATGTAAATAAGTCTTTTTTTCACAAATGTATTTTCAGCATTTGTTTTATTTTACTTAACATCAGTTTCTTATTCAGCGGATGAGATTTTTTAGAAGTGATTTTTTACAATTCTATACAAACTTAATAAATTTTCATGTATTGTGTATGTAAATGCTTGTAGGTCATTCATGGTGTTAGACAAGCGAGTTGCTAAATATTTCCCGATTTCTCAATAAAAGTTAAAATTAAGGCTCGACCGATGGCCGATTTTTTTCTTCTTCCATCGGCCGATGGTTAAAAAAAATCAAACGATTAGAAAAATAAGTGTTTATAAGAGATTTGATTTGTCATAAATTCATTTCATACAACGTATATTTCTACGAATACATGATAATCGTAATCATTAAGAAAAAGTCATTCAGATTTTGGCCTAAATTGGTTCTACCACTCGATTTAGTGTTCATTAGACTTTCCTGCACATACTTGTGTCCCCCCACCTAAAATAATAACTTTCAATTTCAACCATCAGCAAATTTCAACCATCGGCGCCGATGCATCGGTCGAGCCTTAGTTAAAATGATTCAAAATTTACTTGGATAAACTAGGCAATATTTTTTCCTTTACTGACACATCTATGAAGAATTAAAGAAACCATATGCCATTTCTTTTCTAAAAGTGCATTCTTAACCTATGGAAAAAGAGATAAAGCATGCATCTATGCATAGCTGTGTTGTTATGTGAAGAAATTCTGTAAATTTTTAGCTTGCTGTAAACAATTCGTTAAATGTTACACAGAGGCAGAATGTGGTTGAGTGAAAAGAGATTCAGCCTTGACAAGTTGATAAGGTGATCGATCTGCCTGCTCATTTCCGATGTGTCACAATGATTTGAAATCCATCGGCAGGCCACACTTTCCCCGCTGAAAAAGTTTCATTTCACAGAAATGGACATTTTAGATTTTTATCACTTTAAATTTGTAGGTGACAAAACAGCTACTTCTTAATCAATTAGAAACATAATTTTGCATTCATGACTGTTTTTTAAGCTTCCAATTACAAATGATATAGTCGCTATGTACCGTCGAAATTGTCACAATGCTTTCCAACCGGATAGCTAACACTGAAAGTTCTCGCACGAGCATTTTTTCTTTTACATCTTCAGTTGAACCATTTGTGTACACATGAAACCTGTTTTCAGGAGGGTATTTTTTCTGTTCAGAAGCCAAAGCTGCATTTTTTAACTCACTTGAGAACAAAAATTCGGAAGAAACAAACACATGAGCTGGATTTGTTTACGCAGTAGCTTGGCACCCCGCCGTCTCGTTGCCCATAACAACGTCTACAGTAAAGATTGCAGCGATCCTGGCGGAAAAGTGAAATTTTATCGCCGTTTTTAGGTGTTGCCACACGTAGGAGATTTCTCTCCTTGTCAATTTCTCAGAATTTCAAATAAATTGTTTTTCTATCTTTTTTTTTGAAATCCATGAGTAATCGAGTTTATGTCTGAGAGTAAACCCAAAAGAATAATATGACACTGAAAATATTTTGATTATTAGGAGGATTCTATATCACGCAAAAGTAAATTTTGAAAAAATAAATCAAAATTTTCTCTTCAGAACTGCTTGTACTTTTTAACTGCAACCGCATAACACAATGTTGACAAACAAAACACCTAAATATTTGAATTAATGTAACCAGCGGGTGACCGAGCTCCGCTCGAGGAAAACAGGTATCGAGGCTAACTCGAAGATTTAAATTTTCAATTGTGATTTATCAAAACAATACATGCCATAAGAAAATTTGTGAAACCATTGGTGAAAAGATAACCTGTTAAAGTGCACCATTGTAAACTATTCTAAACAAAGCTAGAGTTTGGAAAGGGAACTATTCCACACAAAGATTAAGTTTGAAAAGTCATAGGAAATAAAATGTAATTGATAATAAAAAAAAACTATACAATTAAAGAAATGGTACAAAGTGAGCAGTGTAAAGATTGAAGTGTGTTGAAGTTCAATATTTTTGACAAATTTATTTAGAAAAACCAAAACCTCGTGATTCCTCGTGGCCAAAAACCCCAGACCCCCAAGTTTACCGGAGTTAATTAATTCTGGGGCGATTTTCGACTTGGCAACCATTCCTCGTATTATCCCTAACGTGTACCAGGGGACCGAGCCCGCTCGGTTAAAAAACAAAGAGGTTTGTAAACTCGTGTTTTTTTCTAAAGTGCGAAGTACTTATTTAGATAAACTTGAAAAGCATTTTTGAGTCTTTGGTTGCAATTACGCATTCAAAACAGCCGTAATTTATTTTAAAAAACATAACCTTATTTAATCCATGCTCACCGTAAAATCACACCTAATTTAATTTCATTTGGCGCCGAAGGCGCGGGAGGCTTTGATGCGAATGGATGCAGAGTCTCTGCTCTCCAGTACGCATTTGGTTCCAGTTGGTTTTGACTTTCACTTCACTTCACACTCCAGGTCCCCCCCCCCCCCCGTACATACCACAACTCGCTTTTTAACCGGGATGGGGCCCTGAAGAGCCCTCTGTTCATTTTTAACCAGGCCCAAGGACCGAGTAAACCCTTGGCCCAGCACACCCCAGAGGTTTCGTTTCACTTGGAGGATTTTGTGACCACGAACATTTTTAACGTCCCCCAGCAACCATTAATGAAGGCGGTGGATCTTTGATCGGCGGCTCGATCGACCCGAGACCCTCCGGTTACGAGTCCGACGACTAACCGATTGGACAACTGCGGCCTCAGGCCCCTATTTTGACGAGCCGACGCATCAAGATTACCACTTAGGATCCAGCGCGTTTGTGAGGATTGTCTTTTCTGGCCAGTTATCGCTTTTTGGTAACTTTTTACGTAAATTAACAAAGCTTGGCAATGTCCCGAAACTTTGCTCTGGTAACCCTAATTCCTCAACAATGAAAAATGAAAGTGAAAGTTAATAAGTTGGATCCAAAGTGGTGAAACTTAAGCTTGATACGTCGGCCTGTCTATATAGCGGCTCTACCGCTGCCCATACCCAATTCTAACTTTATTTTGATCAATCTCTTTTAAATTTCAAACCAATAACAATTCTAACATGTTGCCAAAAATTATTTGTTAAATACCATAAAAACATAAATTTAAGCTGATGTGATTAAATATGAAATCCATTGTTAGCACGCGGTTGCTATGAAACGGTAACAATAAGAGAAATCATAAAGAAAATGGCGTAGTAAGAAATCTTCTCAAACATTTAATGAATCCTATCTGTAACTCCGAACTTTTCGACCGTAGCGCTTCAAAACCGACACCAATCGATTCTCCGTGGCCAAAAACCCCAGACCCCCAAGTTTACCGGAGTTTATTTATTCTGGGGCGATTTTCGACATTACAAACATCTCTCGTATTATAGTATAGGATAGGGAAACAGTTTCCTGCTGTTTTTAGCATAATTTGCTAAAATCTGGGTAGTAAAATGTAATCGTAAACAATCCATTGATTGTTGATGTTTTTCGACAATCAAATTTAATCCACCATGTAACTTCAGTGGCAAAACAATAGGTTGTCCAGAAAATTGATCTGGTGTTATATTTTAAAGCATCCAGCTAAGCATTGGAAACTGAGCAAATTTGAATAATTAATATCTAACGTTTTAACTATCAGACAGAAACGTGACAAAACTTTTCTTTTTTTAGAAAAAAAAAAAACCTTTCCAACGATATATAACGTTAAGGGGTTGTGGAATATTTTTCCCCTTAATTAGGTGAATCAAAATTTAGGATTTTGGCTTCGAGGTGCACAAGGGCGGGGTATGTTCGAATTTTGAGCCAAGTTTCAGGTCTGCAGGTGCTGTGGGAGGCTTTTGGCCAGTGGTTAAACGAACAAACACCGTCATCTTTATATATATAGATATACACTTTTATTGCTAGCAATGAAACTCCTTCACAACAAATAAACATTTTAAAATTATTTACTGCTGATGCTTGCTCTCATAGGCATTAAATCTTATTGTTAATATTCAGTTATTTCAGGGTTGGCAAGTTTTTGACAGTCTCGGAGGTTTTATCTGGTTTTAACTAGTGATGCAACGAATATTCGGCCCTTCCGCCGAATATTCGGCTTCGGCCGAATACCTATTTTACTATTCGGCCTTGGCCAAATACTGTGCAAAAAAAATATTTAATTTTCGCAATTTTAAAGTTTTATACATTTTTAATTATTCTTATCATGTTTAATGGGCATTTTAAGTGCAATCTTGTTATACTATGATACTTAGTCATTTTTGAGGGTATTCACTAATTTTATTGTCAACTTAAACTGGGTGTACTACAAACCATCTTAATACATAAAATAATCTACAAAATCATAGAATAAAGCAGAAAAATAAAATACTTTTTCTTTCTTATTACAAGTGTTGGTATACTTATTTTATGAAACTAATTGTTGTACATATAAGATTTAAATTAATAAAATTTAAGCATAAATCATACATGAAACAATGGTCAGTTCTTTCTTTATCAAAATAAAATGCGTAAAAAATGAAATAGTATGATAGAAATATGCTTCCTTCCCAATCTTTTATTTAAAAAATTGAATATGAGAATTTAAAATATAAAAATAGCATTGTTAATTTCGATTCATAACATTTCAAAAATATTCTTTGTAATATTTGCAATTGTGAAAATCATAAAGCTAAGTTTTTTCTGTGCAAACAGATTATGATGTAGAAAACATTTTTAGGAGATAGGTCTCTTTTTTTTTTCTTTTCTTAAAATTTTACCAGATTTGGAAAATAAGTGTTCATTACATTTGGTAAATGTAGTGAGCATCTCGTTCCGAAATTCACTTTCTGCTCTGTTAAGATAGGTTCGGAAATTTAATTCTCACTACTTAAACCATTTCGATTTTTCAAATTCGGGTTCTAAGAACGATAACAGTCGATTTCTGTCTTGGTGCCTACACGAATAAAAGTCTATGAGTTATCTAAAGAAATTTTTTTTGTTGGAATACCTTCAAATATTAACATTTCTCATAGAGAAATATGGTTTGTTGCTACTAATTTTTGTAAATGTTAACACTAAATACAATGAAAAACTGTATGATACATTTCCATGCTGAATCATTTCAGTTTATTTTTTCCCCTTATTTATTTGGAAGAGTTTTATGAAATACTTTTTTAGAAGCTTAAATATGGAGCTTTGGTCTTTAAGAACAATTGGTAAGGAAGTACATTCTTCTTTGGTCTTCATTTTAGTAATTTTTTGGCCGAATATTTTTGAAATTTGAACTAATGCTACCATTTAAAAAAAATACACCAAATTATTTTTTAAAATCTTTAATAATCTATATTGAACTCATAATCATACAAAAGTGTGCTTTAAATGCAACCTTTGCTTTGATTATTAACAAAAACAAGTTAACTATTCGGCGGCCGAATAGCCGAATATTCGGCCTTGAGTTTGGCCGAATATTCGGTATTCGGCCAAATCACTATTCGTTGCATCCCTAGTTTTAACCGTGGTCTTTACCGTCGTGTCAAAAACGCCTTTTTGACATGGTTTTTGACATAATTGTCAAAAACCTAAGTTTCTGTCCAAAACATGTTTAAATTTGATATTGATAATCAAAATACATTTTCAAATGAATTTTACAATTTCTGATTTCAGACACTGAAGTAAACTTTTGGAGTTTCAGGTTTTTAAAATAAAGTGTAATAAGCAATCCTTAACATAATTGAAGGGCTCAGGAGTAAATAATGGAAACTAGCATTTAAAAAAATCAAACATATGGCTTTATTGCTTCGAGAAATTACTGTAACAGGTTTTTTTATTTTAAAAATGATGTGAGTACATTAAGTGCTGTGTGTCTTGGGTATACTTAATAAATTTTACAAGTGATTTTTTTAAATATTAATTTTAAATAGTCCGAATTTTAGAATTTGTCAGATATCGTTATTTACTCCCGAGCCAACCCAGATTTGTACACTGAGTACTAATTAATTTAGTTTTGCTTTTACTCAAAAGGCACCTTTAAAACTGAAATACTCTGATAGTTTTTTATACTTTTTTATACTGATCATGTTGTATTTTATCACAGTGATTGGTTTTGCATTTGGGCGATTTTCTGTAAACTCGTCAGTTTCCATACAGAATCTGTCCGGGCATGTATTTTTGAAATGTTCGTATAATTACAATACTATTGCTCTTTAAACGAGTCTATTACTTTGGTTCGAAAGAGGGGCACTTAAAGTTTGTTTTTCTGATAAATCATGATATGGGGTAAGTCCTCTGCCTAGTATAACTAGGTAGGGGATTGTGTATTTGCACTTTGTTGCTTATTATCTGCAAAATAATAGGAACATAATTAGTTACGAAACTACCAATAAATTTAGGCACAAATTGTGCACATAAAAACAAAGATGTTTCATAATTACACTTATTACCGTTAAAAAAATCACTTTCCAGGGGTCTGGCCAGAGGAAATTCGGGTCCGTTAACGGACCCTTCACAAAAATACGATCGAGCAAAACGGACCCTTCACAAAAATACGATCAAGCGAAACAGAACTTTCACAAAATGCTGATCTTACAAAACAGACATTTCACACATTATTTATTCAAGGAGCAAATCTGAAATCAAAATAACGCATAGCATATTTCTGTGTTTAAATCCCATAATTTTTGGGCCTTTTCTGAAGTTAAAGAAGCAGGCCTCATAGTCCTCCTATATCTCCTATATTTTTCTCAGTTTGTCAGATATTCTCCTATATTTCCTATATTTCTTACTTACTCCTATATTTTATTTCTAACTCCTATATTTTTTTCATCAGATATTAGATGCTGCCCAAAATTGAGTTGAAATTTTTTTTTTTTGTTCAAAAGGGGAGTTGATTAAGTGTTCTTAGTTAGGTTGCGTCTTCGGATGGTATTAATTTGGGATGTACCGATTAATCGGCCACTTTACCGATTATTAATAATCGGCAAAATCGGCCCGATTAATCGACTGAAAAAATATTTTTCAGATATTATTCTTTAAAGCATACCTTCACTAAAAAACTAAGATGAATAATGTTTTTTCAATAATCCTCACAGTTGATTTAAAGTTTTCTTTTAATTTTATTCACCTACTTTGAATAAATATACATAGACAATATTGTAAAATTTTTCTTGTGGTGATAGTTTTCTCTTTAGTACTCTTTTATATTCCCTCTAATTTTCAAAGAATAAAAGTATTGAATTAAATTGTTACTAATTATTAAAAAATATGAATTAAAAGTTCTCCTAAATTGGAGTGCTCACCACAGTCTCCCCCCCCCCCATTTTTTTTGGATTTTTATGTCCAATTAACATATCTAACAATGTGTTAATAATATTATTGACAATAATATGAAAACTGGTTCCAAGAAATTTGATAAAATATTGAAATTTTTTTGGGAAAACTAGGAAAATGGGGAAAAAAATCTTTCAGAATTAAATATCTTACTATTTCTAAACTTGAAATTGTATAAGAGAGAAAAAACTGATGGTAAAATTGGTAGTAGAAAAACAATCATCCTTATCATTAATCGGCTCAGCCGATTATCAAACGCCGATTAATCGGTAATCGGCCAATTTGCTTATCGGTGCATCCCTAGTATTAATTAACGAAGACATTAATTCAAAAACCTTTGAAAGATTTTTCGGGATTTTAGCAGTGATAACATACTTCAAAACTTAAAAAAAATAGCACCAAATGAAAGAGAAAATTTTTCTGCGTCTGATATGATGTAATTGGATCTTCCATGTTCTATAAAATGTGAGTTATAACACATTTTAGCAAATGCAGCTTAGCCTTTATTCACATGATCGGAACCGTTGTCATTGTTGGCAGACAAGGAAAGCAAACTCTAATAATTTATTAAAATGTTTATTAGTTGCCAGTTTCTATTTTTTTAACAAATAAAATACTTGTAATTGATTTTATAGTTTAAGGCTTTCAATTTTCCCTCTTGATTCTGGTTTTGCCGACAAGCAAATTTTATTAGTAAGAGTTTTTCAGTGATTTCTTTTAATTTTTAATTTTCACTATGATTATCAGGGTGTAAAAAAAATCAATGATTTTTTTTAATTAAAAAAAATGGATTTTTTTTTTATTTTTTCAAAAAAAATTAGAAACTTCAGTTATTAATTAATTTACATTTATGAACGACTTACCTTTAAGTTTTTAAAAATACAAAAACACCTTCGAAGTAAATCTTCACCAAAAAACCATGATGTAAAATCAGATTTAATGCAAATACATGATTCTAATCACTTTTAATAT
The DNA here is from genome assembly GCA_038373865.1 of Uloborus plumipes. Classification (NCBI taxonomy): domain Eukaryota; kingdom Metazoa; phylum Arthropoda; class Arachnida; order Araneae; family Uloboridae; genus Uloborus; species Uloborus plumipes. The sequence goes on along the minus strand of JAXGGA010010501.1, from coordinate 7,790 downwards.
CAGCAAAGTTATGAAACACTAGACAGAAAAATTAAAGAAAATAAAGACATTAAGCAGCATTACAATGAAATTTTAATAAAATGAGAAGTACAATGAAAAATTCATATGCAAAAATTTTATAATTAAATATGACTTTTTCAACTGTAATGAAAATTAAAAAAAAGAAAGAAATTCAACAACTGTTAAAGTGTAGAGATTAGAAATTACCATTTGATGGTTTTTTTTTTTTTTTTTTTCATTTTTTTTTTCGTAAGATATGTGCAATGCTCGCAGTTGACTTCTTAAAAATTTTAGGGGAATTTTAGGAACATTTTTCAAAATTTTGGCGGTCATTTAGGATTTTGTTCTACTACAAATAGGTACCTGACACCAAGTTGCTAATGTGCAAGGCATAGACAATTCATCTTCTATCTGGTTTTTGTTTTTTTCTTTTACTGAAAGTATATCACACACATCCTATCATGTCCCTCCCCCCTCAATTCACTCTTTGCAACACCTGCCCTGCAGCTGCATGTATTTTCTTTATTTCAAGTATTAGACAAAACAAATAACACTATTTGTGCATATTATTTGGACTGCAACCTTCCGCCATCTCTGGAGGCAGGGATGAGTAGAATTACTTTTCGATTTATTAGATGAAAATCAAAGCTCTAAAAGAAAATGGCAAAAATAATGAATTTGAGATTGTCAAAAAATTTTTATAAGGATTAAAATAAAAAGTGATTTAAATCAATGATTTTTAAAAAAATCAATTGATTTAAAACATGATTTAAATCACTGATTTAAATCAATTTATTTAAAACATTGACACTCTGATGATTATTACATCTTCTGTAATGTTAAGATAGGGTAAGTGCTCCAGTAGTCGGCCATTTAAGAGATCTTTTGTGGATCTTATCTAACCTAAAACTTTCAGCTATCAATACAGCAAAAAAAACAAGGTAAAACTTTAGAATGAACCTTTCTGATAGTGAATCACCTAACTGTTTCAGAAATTAAAAAAAAAAATTATGTTTAAATACAAGCTGTTGTCAACACTAGTAAATGCTCCAGTAGTCGGCCAAAGAAATCCAGTGCTCGGCCACGTTGGATCCAGTAGTCGGCCACTTCATTTTCATTAATCTTATCTGATAAAGGGGGTTGAATTAAAAAAACAAAACAAAGGGAAACTTACAACGAATCAGACCTGTCATTTGGGGGGTCCGGAGGGAGGGTGTGGGGGTCAATTGTTCTCCCCCCCCCCCCCCGGTTTTGAGAAATCAGTTAATTAATATATAAGTGGGCGTGGTGTTTGCCTTTTTCCGATGAAATTGATTTGTGTTTGCACCCTTCATTTGGGGGGTCAAGAGGGGGGTAATTGACCCCCTCGGTTTTGAGAAATCAGTTAATTAATATATAAGTGGGAGTGGTGTTTGCTTTTTTCCAATGAAATTGCATTGTGTTTGCACCCTTTGTCCCCCCCTCCTCTAAAAACTTGAAATGACGGGCCTGCAGCGATACATTATACTTAGTCTGGTCATATTTTTCGTGGTACCTCTGGTACTCAACTTGTGTAGATAATCATGTTAGTGTACTTTTTGATACACTATGTGCTTTACTTATTTCTCTAACTATCAATCTACCATTATTAATTTTAGACAGTACAATTAGCGCAGAATTCTCGGGACATTAATGTTTTTATACTTTAGCTGCCTAAAAACAGTTTTATTTTAAAAACTCGAGCTAAAAAAGTATTTTTTCTGAATAACGTCTAAATATCTATGTCTATATCAAAGAGAACGTAATTTAAAACATCAAAAAAAAAACTTTATAAAGGTATGAGTATAAATGCAGGGTTCCCACGGTCCTTAAAAGTCCTTAGAAACTCCTTATTTTTCATTTTGAAAAATAAGGGCCCTTTAAAGTGCTTATTTTTGATTCAAGGTCCTTAAAATTAATTTTAAGTCCTTATTTTTCACTACTTCTAGTAATTTAATGATTTGAAATTGCAAGCAAGAATGAAAAAAATATTCTTTCAACTTTTCCTTTTTACTGCATTGGGATCCTGTGCCGAAATCTAAGCATTCTCAGTGAGAACAAAGAAAACAAGAGTGTGTGGAGGGGGGGGGGGTGTAGTTGCCCAGAAAATATCCACTCACCATTTTTAGTTTGAAAAAATATATGTATATTTATGAGCTAATAGATGATTTAATACGAAAAAAAAAACGTTTAGCTCTACAAATGTTTTGTCCTCTCGTATTTTTCAGTCTGTAATCCATATCACAATGATTTATTTAAAAACAGTGGTGCTCAACCTAAGTCTAAAGAAGTATAGTCATTTGAAGGTTTGAAAAATCCTTTTCAACTAGTTCCTTGAGAACAAAATGTTTTTAGAAGTAAATACTAAATTTTTCGATGAATTATTTGTCTGGCGACAAAAAAAAAAAAAAAAAAAAGCAGGACTTAAGTATTTTTAAATCTCTAATCATGTTAAAAGTTTTTCTAGATACCATTGTAAAACATGAAAAAAGAAAGAAAATTACTAAGAACTGTTATTTTCACTACTTAACTCTTATTTCATTAATATAATTTTTGCAACTTTCTTATTAACCAGTTTCTCAATATTAGGATAATGATGTAAGCAGCTATTTGAGAAAGCTTTGCAAGCTGTAGACACCACTTTAAAACCATGTTTTTCAACCCATGCTCCATGCATACATTTTGCCTCATTTGAACGCATTATTCAGCATGCTAGTCAATGCAATCAAATAAAAATACTTTAATTGAAGACTTGCACATTAGCTACTTAATTGCTTCTACTTGAAAATTGTAATCCATTTGCATCTGCATTGATTCAAGTAAAATTTATAGTTGACTTTCACTATTGGTTATCTTAAATTTATTGAGATTTTTTCAAATAATATAACAGTAGCTCAGTTTGTTATATTTTGTCATAATTTGAATTTTCAGCTCATATTTGCAAAGCATTTCACAGACTGTTGAAATTTTATTTTCACAAAGCACTAGTTTAGATTATTCTTGATCCCTCCCCTGCAAACATTGCATCCAGTGAGTCATGGAAAATCATGGATTCCAAACTCCAATTGTATCAGATACCTTGCATTTTGTAAATTACAAGGGCGGATCCAGAAATGTTCCAAGGGAGGGGCAATTGTTTTTTTTTTCTTAGTTGCCTATTTTTTTTCGCAAAGCATCCTTGTTAACGTATGTTGCTTACAAATGTTTTGGTCTTCCATTTTGAAAAAATTCTCGATCAGAGCCCCGAATCCCCACCCTTTCACTTAATATCATCAAAGATCAACTAAAATTGCCTTTTTGAACTTCCAAATCGAAACACTGCAGGAGAAGAGTCCCTCAAGGGAAGGGTGATCGCCCCATCGCCCCTCCCTTGTATCCGCCCTTGGTAAATTAGAAACTTTGTCATATGTGTCCTGAATTTTAGCCCCTGTATATGTAGTTTAGAAAGTGATTAATTCACTTTTACAAAATTAAGTTTTTATCTTAATTTTACCAAAATCTGAACTATACTGAAGTAAATAGAAGTAGCATCAAATTAGAACTCCTTGCCTTGTATTGAAATCTGCTTTAGCATTTTTGTTTCCTTGAGAAAGATAGTAAATTGACTCTTTTTTCCTCATGTTAACTTAATGTATTTGTATAATACATATTTTATACTTTTCTGAAAAACGCAGCCTCAAAGATTCTAGTGCATCTTGTACTCAAAGCTAGTACTTAAATGTCCAGTGTTTGATGCCGCTAGTCTTGGAATTGTCATGAAGAAAAAAGTTGAGACCATTTTTTTTTTTTTTTTTTTCTTTTTTTGAAAATTTTTCTTAGTTTTGGGTTTGAAATGTAATGATAAATGCTTCAAAAATATTTTTTGGGGAAAAAGCCCACTTTTTGTGTAACCCATAATATTCATGAATATTTGGTGACTAAAAAATACTTTAAAAGGTCCTTAATTTTTTGGAAAAAGGTCCTTAGAAAGTCCTTATTTTTCTTTTTGAGAAAGAAGTGGGAACCCTGAAATGGCGCAACACTTTTTTCTCAACATACTTGGCCCCTCTCCATCCCTTTTTCTCAATATTTCACAATTCAAGCTACCCTCCCCTACCACACTATAACACACACCCAAATTGTTAGTAAGGAATTATAGTTGAATTATAACTAAAATTGAGTATTCTTTCTGCGATATGAATTTATTACCAAATGACGTTTTAGTTTTATACCACGGGCAAAGCTGTGCGGGTACCGCTAGTTGTTACATAAAATGGTTTTGTGCGAACCATTATATGAAAACTCATATTTCTTGTTACCTGACCTCACCCTGCCGCAATCTGTCACAGTTTAATTAACCACCCTTTCCTCTTGTTAAACCCGGACACCGTTTTAGGACGATCTCCAGAAATAAACGATTTAACTTTGTATTGTGAAATTGATAAAAGATAAAATAAATGTTGTTGCAACAAAGTATTACGTATTACGTATACGTAGTTTGGGCTTAAAAGAAAGTTTAAAAAAAAAAGCTTCTGAAGAAAAGAATTTCAGAAGCACTTACTAAAGATGCAAGAAGGGACAAAATAAACGAAGTTTATATAAAATGTACAAAATGTACTTGCTTAGAAGTAAAAAAAAAAACAGGAATAGTTTTGTAGTGAACAGCAGTTTTTAGTGATAATGACCAAAGAATCAAGAAATGAAAAACTGCTTTACTGTTTATGTAAACATAAAGACGTAATAATAGAGTCGACACAATTCATAACCAATAATCACGTCGGCACTTAACTGGTTCACATTCATTAGAACGGAATTTCAACATACGGAACATAAAACTAAAACTGAAGTTTCAGAAATGATTGCTTCCAAAACTGTGCAAGTAAAAATACATTCAAAAATGCGTTGAAAGGAATCTTCATCAAGGCTTCATCTAGCACAGAATGTTCCACTGAAGCAAGTTTATTTGTTTTTTAAATTAATTGAAGTAAGATGAAATAAGGAAGTAAATGGAACTCGGGATGTCATGAAAGTAATCTTACAGCTTTCGAAAAGAATATTAGTAAACAAGGAATAACCTTGAAAACAAACCGAAATTTAGTTCGCAACAATGTAACCATGTAGTTTTGAAATCAACTCAGCACAATTCTAATCCTCTAGCGAAGAAAACTCAAGAAGTCAAACATTTGGGGAGAATCATTAGTGAAAATGTACCAACATTTGAAACAATTGAAGACTTGTTGTAGAAAACACTGTAAGTGCCAGGATGGTCAATTTTTATTTTCTTTTGCCAAAACATTGTATGTTCCAATATGAATCCTGCTGAAAAAACTAAATGTGCCAATCTTTGTTCTGAAGTTTACAAAATAAATCCAAAGATGGGACCACCAGTATGTGCCAGCTTAGCTCTGTGGAGATCACTGTAAGTGCCAGGTCTAATATTATTGAGTAAACAGCTGCATAGTCAGTCTGCGTAAAATAAACTCTTACATACTTTGGAAAGAAGACAGTTATTTAATCAACTAATAGATATTTTTCAAAGACTTTAGAAAGAAGACAGTGTTATTTCATTAACTAATAAATATTTTATTTCACAAAGACTTTCTCATTTTTTTTCAAATAGAACCTTTCTTGATATTCACTGTTCTCAGTTATTGAGGATGCATGGCACATAAAACGTTTCTCACAAAGCTATAGGTTTGGCACATTCATTGTTATCAACCAAATGCTATAAGCACTTTCATTGTTCTCCACAAATTTTAATGATAAAATTGGCTTATTTCAGAAAGTAGTGGAAAAATAATCAAAAAAATTATCAAATACTTAAATTCTCATACAATAGTAACTAACTTGTGATTGTTGATTGGTAAAAATATGAAAAGAAGCTAAAGTTTTAGTTTTTCGGCTTTTCTGATAATTTAAATTTTTGGCACTTACAGTGTTGTCTACAATAAGTCTTCAATTATCCTAAATAGAGCACAGGGGTCTTGAACCATTGGTAAAACAAAAAGTTAAGCATAATAGCAAAAGAAAGAATAATTACATGCTTGGCACTCACTAAATAACTTGAGCCTATGTGACTATTGAAGTAATGCATCTTATCTCCTATAATTGCTGAATGTTTATTAACTGCCAAATAAGTATCAATAGAAGTCAAATCACTCGTTTCGCCAATTTCATTAGTTTAACATAAAATTTGATAAGAAAAAGTATTAAAACACCATTTGATAATAACTAGATGAGTATTAAAACTTATAATCTTAACTCAACGTATGCGTATTTAAAAATCTCTTTTTTAGAATTTTCAATTAAATTTACAACACTAGGCGCAATAAAATGTCGAAATGGTAGTCAAAAGAAGTTAAGACATTTAATTTAATTACTATTTTTCAAGAAAAATAAACTTTGGAAAAGGAATTTTTACTCAAAACAGTTAAATTGTCGCTGTATTTCAATAAGTTAATTTAGTTTTAATTTGATTAACCGCTATTAAGAATGAAAAGCTACATTAAGTATGTGGCCGACTACTGGATAAATCATCCAAACTGCTTAGAACCAGTGGTCGGCCTACCATGGCCGACTATTGGAAATGCAGAAGAATTCTGTACCCAGTAGTCGGCCACCCCTTTAAAAAATAATCGAGCCTAACCAGGAGTTCGCTCTTTCATTGAAACATTATGTCAGACATTCCATTAAGATAAAAATCACTCAAATTTACAGTAGAATTAAATTAATAAGTGTAATTGGCCATTTTAAGAAGACGTGTCTTAGCTAAAAAATAAGCAGAATCGCAATCTTGGATAACGAGCACACCATTCAAAATGAAATGACTCTTACTAATTCAAAAAAAGTACTCAAAACTTAACTGCCACTGGTTGATGACTGAGGATAAGTACATGAATGTGTGAATGCGCCAAATCTGATTTTGAATTAAAAATGTACTATTTATGAGGAGTTTTATGTCATTGTGGCCGACTACTGGAGACTGGCCGACTACTGGAGCACTTACCCTATGTACTAAACTTGAGTTTAGCCTTTTGATAAAAATAGATGATGATACATGTGCAACTTTTAACTTATTTTTAATGTATCAATAAATGTATTTTTCTTCTTATGAATTTAGTTTGTGTAATTTTAATAGTATAATATGCTAACTTGAAGGTGACCGCTGTTAAAGTTTTTAAAAAATTTTAACTTTGTCTTCATATAATCTTGGATTTTGGTTAAAGTTTTTCCTCTAGAAAAATTTGAAAGAAATGAAAAATAAATTTTCTCTACGTTAAAGTATGAAATGCTTTTCTTAAAAAATGTAATAAGAAATATAAAGTTCACTGAATATAAAGTTCACTATTTTCTGTTCATGTGGAAATTCTTATGTTCTCACATCTGTTACTCTTCACATTACTATAATTTTATGCAATGTAGAATTCTACTGAGAATTTTGCTTTTTTTAAAAAACATGTGTTGCGAAACATATTACAGGGTTCGTACGCTCCTTACAAACTCCTTATAAACTCCTGCTTTTTAACATAAGAAAATAAGGGCCCTTAAAACTCCTGAATTTTGCCATTATCTCCTTACAAACTCCTTATTTTTATTCTGTTTGTGCATGTTTTTTTTCTGTGAAGTATTTTCTTCTACTACTAATCCCAAAGGGTCAATTGTGTTCGAATATTATACCTGAATTGCGGTATTTTTTGTGAGTTAAAACAGGAAATCCAGTATTTTTCGCTATCACTTATCTTCCCACATCCGAAATTTTTATTCTTACTCCAAATTTTCCACAATTATATCGA
>JAXGGA010010500.1:0-46556 GCA_038373865.1 Uloborus plumipes | reverse complement strand
CGTGTAATGGTACAAATATTCTGCTTTTAATTTTTAATGGTTTCTCTGAAAAATGTTGGCAAAATATGGTTAAATATCATTTTACCTATCGTTTTTGCGCCGACTTCAAAACTTATGTTTAAAAGTCGTTTCGATGGTGTTCAAAGAAAAAAAAATATTTTTTAATTTTTAGAGCAATTTCCAACTGAAGTCGGTTTTATTTTTTTCCAAAATTATTTTATTCTTTTTAGTGTAAGTGTACTTATGAAATAAGGTAATGTTTCCATCACGAAACTTCACCTAATTTTCTTAAGTAAAAATGCTCCATAAAATAAACTGTGAAAAAAAAAAAAAAAGGAAGAAACTATCAACGCGTCTAAAATTTTAAACGATTGACACTAAAAAATAATCTTTGTTATTCTCTGGTATTTATTTGTGTACTAGCTTAATCAAAGCCATTTAAATATCAACGGCTTTTCAACTAATTTGTATTTCAAAGCAATTCTAGTTTCTCGTTGTTCATAAGATTTTAACACATACTACATAAGTTGCCCGCTAATAAGTTTCATGTTTGATTTAGATAAGCCTTCATTTAAAATTCTCATTATAATTATTATTACAGTTTCATATCAACCACGTTTTGTAACAATGGATGTCATATTTAATCATTTAGGACAAATCGCTTTAAATTCGACTACTTATTAATATTTCATACTTACTCCAGAGAAGCCGTGGTTCAAAATTTTCATCATGATTACTATTAATATTGCTGTTGCGAGGCAACAAATTTTTGCAACAATAGATTGAAAATTTAATCACTTAATGGGGAAATGACATGAAATTTACTGTTTTCCATAATAACTTTTTTCTAGTGTACAAATATCATCATATGAGTACATGGTACCTAACTTACACCATCTCCTATCGATTAAAAAAAAAATCGTCCAAATCGGTTCAGTAGATCAGATGTTATGTGCGAAAAAACAGAAAAAAAAAGTACACTCTTTGAATTGATAACCTCCTCCTTTGTTGAAGTCGGTTAAAAAGTAAATTTAACACTTGTTTCTGATAGTGTATAATTGTGAGAAGAAGGCGTCCAAAAAAAGCACCAGTAGTGAGACGAAGATTCCTTCAAATTAATTTCTTTAACAATTTCAATGGTGTAGCCTGTGCCTTACCCCCTCCCCTCCTCCTCTTGTCGGCAACAGTGTTTGATCCGTTATAATCAGTCAAACAAGTTGCTAGAATATTTACTTTTGGCCGATGGCTCAGGGCCTTCATTTCAAGTTTTTCCAAGCGCAACGGGTCCAAACACAATGTAATTTCATCGGAAAACATCAAAAACGAAGCCCACTTATATGCAGATACATTGATTTCTCAAAGTCGGGGTGGGGGGGAGCAATTGACCCCCCCTGACCCCCTTAAATGACGGGCCTGCAATGGCTGTTCTCAATTGCAGACATTTTTGCGGGAGATGCTAATCCTTCAAAGGGTGATGCCCAACCCCCTTAGTAATTTTATAGAAATTCAAAAAAAAAGAAAAGTGACCCCACCCCCAACCAGGCCTGTCATTTCTAATTTTGTGAGGGATGGGCAAAGGGTGTATGAATATGCAATGTAAATTTTGCAAATAATGACAAAAACCACTCCCACTTACATGTAAATATATTGAATTTCCAAAGTCGGGGGGAAGGTGTCAATTGATCCATCCTGAGCTCCCTAAATGACAGGCCTGCCCCTAAATAAGAAACTAAAATTCTATCAAAACATCCTTTTTAAAAATTTCAACGGCCTACAATAGTATATCCCTCCCGCGATTGCTGTTGGCACTCCTGCCCTGCTTTCGATGTTATTATTTGAATGAAATGGAGGACTCCTATTGAGATGACCAATGGCTGTTATCTATCGCAAAGTTTTAGAGGCAGAGTCATTAGCTAGGGAGTTGCATCCCTCCAAGAGCAATGGCACGCTCCAAATTCTACAAAGACCCTAGGAAAAGAGCTCCAAAAATCCTTTACTCCCTTACCTGTAAGATGCGGGATTGACGGGCTTAATTTTATCAAAAATATCAACATATGAAAAGCTACCTATCATGGTATCGAAATTTTGATAGAGCCCTTATTACGGTAAGCAATCAACTGACTTAAAAGTAGGCCCAAGCCCAGCTTCTTTAGAGCATCCCCTCCCCTCTCTTTTCTCGCTTTATGTCAGCACAAAATAATTAATCTTCGCAGTGTGGGTGCTTTGTGGAATTGCAGTTTACAAATGCTTTGCACTGCTACTGCTTTGTAACTCTCATTTAACACTGTAAAACACGATTTAACGGTGAAAAATATGCAAAATACCGCCAACTTGGTTGTACCATCCAAGAACTGCAGTTTCGTGCTTTTTGCACTCGTCTGCTTGGAATAGTATTAACCAAGCCAGAGGCAGATGTCCTTGTATAGAAGCAAAGAGAGCCAAAAAAACTGGTAGCTAATACGAAATTAAAACCACCCAGCGAGGGACCTCACAGTGGTATGGTACAACTCATCGGCAGGACAGTCATTTGGGGGGGAATACTGGACCTCTAGTACCGTGGCCCGGAGCTTTGGGGGGCCCGTAGGGTTATGAACATGTTTTTCCAGTAATAGTGTCAATAATTTCATCAAGAAAAAAATCTCGCTGTCCATTGCCGATTCTCAGTATGAAACAATTAAACACTAATGAATGAAACACGCTTGCGCAAAGGAAAATGTCCCGCTTTTTAAAATTATCTGGCAATACAAATAGCGTGAAAATAGAATCAGATGCACACTTTCGTAACTAAAAAAAATGATTTTGAAAAAAAAAAATCTCTTTTTTTTTTTTACAATTGCAAATATGCTGAAACGATGGCATGAAAATATGCAATTGGGGGGGGGGGGTGCATGGGGGACCCGGCATTAAAATTGGTACCCTGCCCCATCGCTGGTAGCGGCGGCCCTGCTCATCGGAGGATTTTTGCCTCCACCTCCGTTAATCCTATTCCATGCTGACGAGTGCTAATAAGCAGGAAACTGCGGTCCTTGGGTGGAATAACTGACTTGGCGGTCTTTTGTATGTTTCTGTCTTAGCCCTTGCATAGGGACGGTGACTACTACTTTATAGTGAAGAATATATTGCCCCTTTCACACGCAAATATTCAAAGAAAAAGGTTGGCCCTTCACCAAGCAATTTTTTGTTGTTCAGAATCTTTTTAGCTTTGTTTATTCTAATACAAATACAAATGCGACGACCAGCAGCAGCCTCTGGGCCCACTGGGCTGGTCCTAGTCAAATTAAAGACCCCAATGAAGATCAATGGCCCTCTTAAGGCTATCTACTCCATTGCTCCTTACCGCCTCTTCCGGTAAACTGTTCCAAGTTCCCACTACCCTGCTAAAGTAGTAATTTTTTCGAATTTCCAGGTTAGCCTGAGGTTTAAACAGCTTAAAACAATGACCCCTTGTCCTGCTTTCCGTGCAAAAATCCAACCCTGCAACATCATTCATTTTAATAAATTTAAATAACTGAATCATGTCCCCTCTGGTTCTCCTTTGCTCAAGACTATACATATTAAGCATTCTAAGTCTGGAATCATAGCCGAGATTAGAAAATCTGTTTACTAACCTTGTAGCCCTTCTTTGTACCCTTTCTAATACATTAATATCTTTCTTCAGATAAGGAGACCAAAACTGAACAGCATACTCCAAATGAGGTCTTACCAAACTTCTATATAGATTAGAGATGAGCCGGGCTCGGCCCGAGCCTGAACCCGAGACGGACTCGGGCCCTTTAACTTCAAGCAGCTTTCAAGCTCGGGCAGGCTCGGGCTCATATTAAGATAGTCGGTTTTTATACAAATACAACGTTCACGGAATAAAATATTGGGGAACTTAAAGAGCGTGAGAACCATTTTTCTTAATGGCAGCAATAATAATAATAATAATTCAAAAAGATAGTACCCACTTATATTTGCGATTGCTATTACGATGTACGATATGGCAGTGCATACCAAGTGGAAATTAAAAATATATATTGATATTTATACACTCGGGCTCGGACCGGGTCGGGCTCAAAACAAAACAATATCACTCGGGCTCGGGCGGGCTCGGATTAAAAATTCTCGGGCTCGGGTCTTCAAAAGTGAGCCCAAACTCATCTCTAATATAGATGCAGAAGAACCGTTTTAGATTTGTTTGAAATAGATCTATTAATAAACCCAAGCATCCTACTGGTATTAAAAAAAAAAATAAATAAAATAAAATAAATATGCTAATTTTTGTATGAAACTCTCAAGAAGAAGACCTTTCTTACTTATATAAAACCAATAAGACACATACTAACATATTATAAAAATGTTTTTTTTTCTGTTAATAATTTATTAATTTTATTATTTTCTAAAAAACATGATTCTTTAATGCCATGCACAATTTCTTTAAAAAATCGGTCGCTCAGAAAGATGCCCCCCCCCCCCCCGTATCACTGATATCTTTATTTTCGAAAAAAATACGACTCCCGAAAATATGTGCTGCTTCAGTAGGGGAAAGCGGGGCTAAAAGTTCCGTTTTTTAATCAAGCTCAAAATTAGTTTTGAAAACTTGGTTCTAGAATTAATATTAGGAGGTTAAAACCTAGTATTATATGTCCCTTTGATATGCAGACTGTTTTTTGAGTTGTATTTCATAAGATTTTTTAGTAATTAATTTTACAGCAAGTAAAGCCGAAAATTAACAACTAACCCCGACTTGGGGCAAGTTGCCCCAAGTCAAGAAGCACGGGGTTGCAAGAAGCATGGAGGTGGGGTCAGCATTAAGGTGGGGTGAAAAATAAAAATTTTTTCAGATCAACTTCTAATAGCTGCCAAAAGTTGTCTTTAGTGATAGTTAACTAATATGCAAAATTTGAAAAAAATTGGCTTGTATCTTCGATGGGCGCTGCAATCGCAAAGTTTTATCACAGCTTTTTTAGGGATTTTATAGTTAAAATATTGAAAAGAATGCCTTTATCTAGTCTCGTTGCGTTTTTTATGCTCATAAGATGTATTCATGCATTAAAAACATATGAAATAACTCACAAAAATTATTTTATTGTATATATTTATATTTCAAGCATATTAAATAAAAATAAAAACGTGAAAAATAGTGATTTTTAGGACAATATTAAGTAAAACGTAAAGAATTTTACAAAATGTGACATTAAAATTATGAAACTGCTAACATATGACAACATTAAACAGCATTACCTAAACATAAGTGAAATATGTTTAAAAAAATATGTACAAATGTACACAACATACATGATATGACAATTTTATGTGTCACAGTTAGATCTTTCAAAAAAAGTCTTTTTTACTTTCAAAGAAAGACAGTTCCTTTCGAGCCTCTAAACGTGCTCTATTGAAATCATTCTTCGTTTCTATTCCACTTGAGGTCAGTGATGCATCCGTCACCAAAACTTTACGCTGGGTTCCACGGATTTATGACAAACTAGCAAAAATACCCGGCTTTGCCTGGGTCAATAATACTATTGAGAAACAATTTATACTCACCTTCGTTTTTTTTCCCTGAACTGAACGAACTCAAAACACACCGCACCGCTTTGAAGATTTTTAAGATGTCGCCTAATTTGCAGTAACTGTTTTGTTATACATAGGATAATTTTTCTCCCCTCCCATACTTTATGAAAATACACTAAGTATTATTATGTCACTAATTTTTGTCACAGAGAAATAGTCATCAAATGCTGAGATACTATTGCTGACCATAAATTGACGTTAAAAGTTTTTGTCCTTGTTGATTTCGAAATTAATAGGGAACATTTGATAATTTTTTGTGCAAAAGCGGAAATTAATGGTAATTTTAGTCTTGTTTAAAGGTTTTATTAATTTAGCATGCGGATTACTTTACGTTTTGACATAATGTTAAAAAGGTTTTTAATGGATACACACGGAATCGGCAAACAAAAGAAAAAAAACTTAACTTTTCAAATGTGGAAGTATTATATCGATGATTAAGATTTTGCCGCAGTCGATAAATATCAGACAATAATCATTTTATTTTAGTTACGTCGTGTAAGAAGTAAAGTATTATTACGTAGCACAGAAACTGGTGTCAGTTGAAAAAATCGCCAGAAATCTCAGTTATTAAAATCTTCTTGCAACAAATTTGGCAAAATTCCTGTTCAATTGGATACTAAGCAACTGCCCAATTGTAAGTACCCCGAGAAAGTGTCCAATCAACGCAAATAAATTTAAGAAATGCCGTTAAGTTGTATTTAAAGCTCCATCAAATTGGAAAATACTGAACCTAATCCATTTATTAGATGCCAATCTCTTTAAAGCGATTACGTTATACCGATACTCTAAAACACATAAACTCATGACAATAATTGATGCAGTGAACAATCTACTAATAAAGGAATACAATTTGTCCAACAAAATAATATTTGCACGTTTCAAAGCACATTAAAAAACACATTGCTTAAGGATAAATATTCTATTTACAACTAAAATTACAGTTGTTACAAAATGTTTTAAAATACAAATCATGGTAAAAGCTCGTTAGAAAGCAGGCGCACAAGCATTTCCAATGTCTATGTAAAAGCCTGGATATTAACGCTGAAGTTGAAAAAAAAAATTACTTTTTGATTTGACTGGAGAAAAGCCTTGAAAATTTAATGCGAAATGTAGAAATGATACACGCAATTCTAGCTATCGACAGGAAGTTGAGATGATGCACTAAATACTGAATTAGTTTGTTGGAAGCCTTCGCGGATTTATACGAAAAATGTACCTTAAATTGGAATGAAAAACGCGCTACCAATCGAACTTTTTCAAATATCGTTATAAACTATAGCCTATGTGTTATTCTGATGTATAAGCTACATTATGGTAAAAGTTTCATTAAAATCCATTCAGTAGTTTTTGCGTGAAAGAGGAACAAACATACATACATCCATCCATCCAAACATCCATACAAACTTTCGCATATATAATAGTAGTAAGATAAATGTCCACATGTTTCGAAGAAAATGGGGAACATCTCCGGTTTTCACGAAGTCATGTAGCTCGTCTTCAGATTCCATCATTATAATAGGAGGTTTTGTTATAAGCACTTTTTTACACTGCCAATTGATCAAATTTACATAGTGGGAGGAAATATTGATCTCAAAAATGAAAAAAGTGCGGATATAGTTATTATACACATAATTGGTGTTTCTTACTCTTAAAATTCGACAAGCAACTAACTGCCGTACGTGCCTTCGATCATCATTTAACATTGCCAGCGAAATATTTTCAGTGTATCCAAAAAAAAGCTATCCTCTGAATGACTGGATCAATGACATGTAACAGGTCGTCTGGTAAATAATGAGACTGACGAGTAAAACTTGCCACAAGTTTCGTGTAGCATACTTGCATGATGAGTTGCACCTAATTAGAAACCAGCAAGGTGCACTAAATTTAACAATGACTGAGAGTAGCATATTTAGGTTTGCTGTCTGATATTCTGTGCCGATGTACAAGCTCATATTTAACTGACTATCATGAGCCATCTAGAATAACTCCAGGAACTAGGTACTGTTTAAGAAAGATGCTGGTTTAGAAAAGAGCAGCTGCCACTAATAACGGCTTCAAATATTTGAAGTAAATATTTCGGTCAGCTCAGTCGATTGTTGGCATGTTTGGCATATTGTGCTCAAGCTTCATATTTCACTATAGTTAGGGGATTCGTAGCCTGTAAACAATTTGCCAATAGGACTGCTAAACCCTAGGGGACCAGTTGTTCATCTATATAAATATTCTACTAAGTAGCAAAGAAGCAATTCACTGCCATAAACTGGCATATAAACCACTGCAATTGTCTATTAAAAATGTTTCAAGACGATATATTTAGCCATCTTTGCAGAACCTCCCATTACAATGATGCAATCTGAAGACGAGCTGCATGACTTGAAAACTGGAGATGTTCCCCATTTTCTTCGAAACATGTGGACATTTACTTGTCATACTCATATCGTGGAATATACTAACGTAAAGTTAGCGACAGATGCATCACTGACCATAAGTGGAATAGAAGTAAGGGATAGTTTTAATAGTGGACGTTTAGAGGCTCGGAAGGAACTGCCTTTCATTGAAAGTAAAAAAGACTTATTTTGAAAGATCTAACTGTGACACATAAAATTGTCATACCATGTATGTTGTGTACATTTGTACATATTTTTTCAAGCATATTTCATTGATGTATAAGTAATGCTCTTTAATGTTGTCATATGTTTGCAGTTTCATTATTTTAATTTCACATTTTGTAAAAATTCGTCAGTTTTTACTTAATGTTGTCCTAAAATTCACTATTTTTCACTTTTTTGTTTCTTTTTAAGATGCTTGAAATATAAATATATCATATAAAATAATTTTTTAAGTTGTTTCATATGTTTTGAATGCATGAATATATCTTATAAGTAAATAAATGCAATGAGATTAGCTAATGGCATTGTTTTTCATATTTTAATCATAAAATCCGTAAAAAAACTATGATAAAACTTTGCGATCACTGCGCCCCCTGAAGATATTGACCGATTTTTCTAAAATTTTGCAAATTAGCTTACTATAACTAAAGACAACTTTTGGCAACTATTAGAAGTTGATCTGAAAATTTTTTTTTTTTCGCCCCACCCTAACGTGCATATGTACCTACCAACATATAACCAGCCGAAAAATCCTTTTCGATCTGGCTATAGATCAAAAATACCAGATTTCTCTGCTAGATCTGCAACATATTTGGTAGATACTACATGTATCGACCACCCGCGAGTTAATTACGACATTTTCTCATGTGACATCTGTATATACGTACATGTATGTGCGTATGTATGTCACTTAACTCAAAAACTGCATGCCCTAGAAGCTTCTAGTTTGAAATGTAAGCTCTGAGGGAGATCTAGTTGTGCATCTCCCCTTGTGGTTGCATTCGAATGTTTCCAAGGGTTTTTTTTACCCCTTTTTTGGGATAAATTAGTGTTAATTTTAATGTAGACATAAGTGGTATGAATTGGCGCTATCACTTGGCGCTATATCGCCAAGCTTTTGGTCGCCAAGTGTTTGATGCCAACTTAAGGACATATCACAAGTTGGCAACAAATTAGACAAGGAAAATTATTTCTTGAATTTCGGTTCACTTTGGCACTATTGGCGATATTTTGCAAAAAATCCACTGAACGATGTTCAGATCGGCTATATTTAGAAATTTAATCACTGTAAAGCATTTTTTACATTGTTTCACGGCAAACTAGGTGCGTAAATGTTTGAATTGTTATCTTGCTCACTCTAAGACTCTAAGCATTATTTTAACACGTAAGATATCTTCTAATAAGAAATTTACACATAAAAAGAAGCAATATGGTGTCCATACCAGATTTTTTCTTTTTGTTTTTGCTTTCTAGCAATAATATTTTGAGTGTAAAGGTTTAATAGCTAGTTTTTAAGCACAAATACAATATTTAACAGCTAATCTATATAAATAAAACGAAGAATATGTGTGTATGTATATGTGTCTGTATGTTCCCTATGTACAAATCCAGTTTACTTCAGATCTGGACCAAATTTGGCTGGGAGGTACTTGAGCACCCAGAAAGGGTCATAGGAGGGTTTTCAAGCTCAAAAAAAGTAGTAAACCGCTCGAATTTTAAGTTAAAGACCCAAAAAAGGTGTAAAATGACTCTTTCTACCCGAAATAATTATCGAATCTTCTCAATTTCGGTCTCATTAATATTATCGAAGAAAATACGTTCTAAAGGGATTTTTCTCGTGTGGCTTTGGAAATTACTAACCGCTAACTTATCTGGAAAAAAGATACAATTGTTTTTAAATTAGTAAAAATCAATTTAAAATTTTATTTATAGAAATAGTCTGCACTAATTAGGGTGAAAAAAAATAAATGATAGAAAAAAACTGAATAAAAATCGGTTGCCTTTTTTTCTCTTGAGCGTAAGCAAATAAAATTCTTGCTATCATTTTGAGGCGTTTCCTGTTACGGGGGATTTAAAACTTTTTTTGGTGATTGATTTATTTTTTGTGCTGGATAAGTATCGAGTTTAATAGTCTAATCGGGACTTTTAGACACGCTTCACTTGACAAAAGTTTTATTTTCATGGTAGACAGTGCAAAGCTGGGCAACGCATCTAGTAAATTGTAATATATAACACATTAATATATAGTAAAATACAGTAAGTACAGTGCAACATAGTAAAATTCCATGTAATAATTTACAGCTTCAACAGCTAATAAGCTAATTGGTTCAGTCTTCAGTTATAACAGGGAATAATCTAGAATTTGAAATACGATCCTCCGAAAATTTGACTTTTTTCAAAGTATGAAATATGTTTCGATATCTTACATAGTTCGCTTTTCGAAAATTTCATATCTAATATATATCTATCCGATAGACTGAATATTTATGGAGATTAATTTTTGTTAAAAGTGTACCATCTCACTTTCAGTCTTTCACAGTAACATATATTATTTATGTATATGTGTATTTAGTTACTGTATCTCTGGTACAGATGAATAGGGCAAGACATTCCTTCATACTAGTTGCTAATTTTTCTGGGACAAGTTGTTCCGCGGAAAACTTGCCCCCAAAAAAAGGGAACAACTAGCCCCAAAAGCACATGTCTTTAAAACATTACATTATAGGTTAGGTAACGAAACATAAATGGTTTCAGCGTAGGATATTAGGATGCACAATGTATCTTCATATAAAAAACAAAAAAGCTAAACTCTAACTATTAAATTTCGGGAAAAAGACCAAAAGCACTAAAAACAAAAATATTTACTTTTGTAAATCAGTAATGTACGTGCTCGACTTTTGATACATCAGACGCCACTGGGGTGGCTAAAATAGCTGCTATTTGTGCGCTATAACATTCTATTTCACGATGCATTGACAAAATACATTTATCTTTTTTCTTAGCTGAGCTTTTTCAAAGGAAAATACTTGCCCGCAGAACTTTTAGCCCCGCTCTCCTCTACATCACATAAGCATGTGCGGAGTGTAATCAATGAGCAAAGGAGGCTCGGTAAAACCACTTTTTCTCGGGAATAACCAGTTTTAACTTGTGACCCCCTTTCCATTTGACATAGCATCAACCATTGAACAAGGAAATCTTGACTTACTGAGGTAGTCAAGTTATCCGCATGTTGAATTACCAGGGTTTTGCTGTATGTACATTGAAAAAAATAAACTCAAATAAATGAATTTAAATGTATGGTAGAAAGTTTTTACAGGATGTTTTATAAAGGATTTACTGAGTGACAAATTACCGAACTTACCTTTCCAGATAAACAGGGCTTGATTACCTAAAAGGCTTAGGAAGCTTCAGCTTCCCCGCAGAATTTTCATGGGGCCCAAATGTAACTGAAAACCTGTGATTAAAAATTCTAGATTCTGCTTTTGAATGCATTTCTATAGATGATGTAAGGAGGAAAACTGGTTTAATATCAGTTTTTGTGACAGATTTAAAAAATATGATGAATTTTCTAAAATGTTGAACACCCACAAGCTATTTTTGAAATTGGGATTTGGCCCAACTTTTTTACCATGTACTCTAACATTTCATAAAAAGAATGAACAGTCCTACAATGAAGTAATAAAACTAATTTAACAACTAATCACACACATGGAATTGCAGTACAACCATATATTGGACCGTGGTAGCCCGATAGGTAAGGCATCGGACTCGTGACCGGAGGGACCTGGGTTCGATCCCAGCCGATCAAAGATCCACCGTCTTGATTAATGTTGGCTGGGGGACGTTAAAAATGTCGTGGTCACAAAGTCCTCCAAGTGAAGCAATACCTCTGGGGGTGCTGGGCCAATTGTTTGCTCGACCCTGTGTTCTGGTTCAAAAAGAACAGAGCGCTCTTCAGGGCCCTATCCCAGTTAAACCACAAGTTGCGGTAGGTACGGGGAACCCTAGTGTGTGTGAAGTACAACCATATATAATGCATAAAAATCTATATGCTAGCGAGGGGGAATGGGGATAGACTTGATTCTCCTCCCCCTAAAAACCAGAGGGCCCCCGAACAAAGACCAAGCTTCCCCTTACTTCAAGGGTAACTTGTTGATTATTTCTGGTATTTTAACTGTGACCATGTCATGAATGTTTGTAGCTTATTCATTTATTTTTTAAAAGCAAGATTTAATATATAGCTCACCAATTAATATTTTAATGCTATTTTGATATTTAATTCTTAGTATACTTTGTCAAGATGTTTCTCTCATTTCAATTCCCAATTTGATTTGACCAATTGCAATACTCCTTGGTATTGCACTTTGTGTGTGCATAGTATCAAAAACTTAATTCAATGCATCGTGTGTAAACTGTAATTTAATGGGAAAAGATAGTAGAGTCAATCAATAAAACACCGCTGATAAGCTCATTTCTCCCGCCCCCGCCCGCTTATTATTATAAGACTGTTTGAAGATTGCCTGTGTTAATTTTTATAGTTCAGATGTTTCACTATCCCAACGTTGGAGATATTTGGAAAATGAAATTAAAATCATGTTTAAAATTTGTAGTTTTAAATATTTGTGAATGCAAGTTTAATTTTTGTTCTGAGGCTCATAGCACTTACTTTCTTTCAGCTTTCATCTTGACAGCAAGGATACCCGAAACCAATTTGGAAATTTAGTTGTGATATGACTTGAAAATGGATCGCCAATTTGAAGTAAAAAGTGGTTCCAAAAGGCGTTTAGAGAGGGAGATCTTCTAGAACTAAATCCACTTGCAGAAACTTCAGAAGTTTTAAATTGCATTGAACAAGTTCTTCTTAAATTTTTGAAACATGTGTAACTGTAGAATTGGTTGAAACCTAGAAGTAAATATTGAGAGACAATATTCTTTCTCCTGCATTTCCGTGAAAAGTTTCTTTTGTTCCTTTGTTAATTTTAGAATGCTAAGTATTAGAGCTGATTCCTGTGGAAATTTCGAAAAAATTATGAAAAACTGACAGCTTTCTTCACAAAGTGTGCTACTCTAATGTAGCAATGTTTTACCATCGCTCCTCTAAACATAGACCTTTAATGTGATTGACCTCATTCAATTTACAAATGCAAGGATACAAGGTTCTGTGATGTGTGGCTACTGTACAATGTTTGTTATGAATGAACTTCGTAAGTTGTTTAAAAGTGAATTCTAAAAATTAAAAAGAAGGAAAACTCTACATTTGTTATCGTCAAAACATCTTTAAAAATGCAGGCTGAATCAGACAGATATTGTTGTGATTACTGTAAAATGACGTTTCCTTCCAGTCAGGCCTTAAGAACTCATGTAAGCGAGCATACTGGAGGGAAAATGTTTTCGTGTAATGAGTGTGACAGTGTTTTCACCAGTCGGTGGTATTTGAAGATTCATTCAAGGCTTCATACGGGGGAGGGACCGTATACTTGCGGGCATTGCAACAAGACGTTCACCACCGAGCAGTACTTGAAAATTCACATGGAAGAGCTGAGCGGGGAAAAGCGTTTCGCTTGCGGTCATTGTGACGAAAAGTTTGCCACCAAACATTTCTTGAGTGGTCATCTGAGAAAGCACAGAGGAAGATGCTACGCGTGTGACCAGTGTAGCAAGGCGTTTGCTTCGAAGCGTTTGTTGAAAATCCACGTGGCTGAGCATTCCGGGCAGAAGCGGTTTTCCTGCACCAAATGCGGCAAAAAGTTTGCAACCTTCGCCCTCTTGAAGAGGCACACCATGAGGCACGAGGCCAGGCGCTACCGGAATCATTGCAGCTATTGCGACAAGGGGTTCATCAGTCTTTATTACTTGCAAATTCATAGCAGAATCCATGCGTATGAGAGGCCTTATGCTTGTTCTCATTGTAAGGAGATGTTTGCGAGTAGTCAGCAGTTAACACACCATGTCCAGAAGCATTTTGAAGAGAAGCTGTATTTTTGTGGACTTTGCAAGAAGGCATTTTCCACCAACTACTACTTAAAACTTCATCTCAGCAAGCATACCAACAAAGAGCTGCATCGCTGTGAACATTGTAAGAAAACATTTTCTGCGGATTGTTACTTAAAACTTCATCTCAGGAAGCATACCGAGGAAAAGTTGCATCGTTGTGAAGATTGCAACAAAGTATTTTTTACCGAACATGACTTAAAGGTGCATTCAGAGAAACATGCAGATCAAAAACTGTATGCTTGTGCTCAGTGTAACCAGATATTTTTTGACAATCAATGCTTCGAGACTCATATGAAAGAGCATATTGGAGGTAAGATTTATCCTTGCGTTCATTGCGGAAAGAAGTTCATAAGCAACCATTACCTAGAAAGTTATATGGGAGAGCATGACATCAAGTACTATACTTGCGACTATTGTGGCAAGGCCTTTTCCACTGATCATTACTTGAAAATTCACTTAAAAAATCATACAGAAGCATTGCATTCGTGCAAACAATGTGACAAGATATTTTCTAGCAAGCAGTACTTGGACATTCATATGAAACAACATAATGAAGAAAATCACGTAAAGAAGCGTAGTATAATAGAAACACATTTTCCTTGTAATTATTGCAACAAGGTATTTACTAGTGAGCATTACTTGAAAATTCATAGCGGAAAGCATACTGTAGGAGCCACTTATTCTTGCAGTCAATGTAAGCAAGTGTTTGCAACCAGTCTGCAATTAAAATATCATATGAGAAAGCATACTGTGAAAAAGCTATATTGTTGCAACTATTGTAAGAAGGCATTTTCCTCTGATCATTACTTAAAGATTCATAAGAAAAAGCATACTGGACAAAACTTACGGGCTCCTGTTCCTTGTAACCAGGTATTTTCCTTCATTCAGAGTTATTTTGAAGAGCGCACTGAAGAAAAGATCTTTTCTTGTGTTCGTTGTGATCAGAAGTTTGCAACCAATCAGCTCCTGCAAGATCACGTGAAAAAACACGACGTAAAATATTACCCCTGTGAGTATTGCGACAAGGTATTTTCCACGGATGATTACTTGAAAATTCACTTAAGAAGTCACCCGGGAGCGCTGCATTCTTGCAAACAGTGTGACAAGACATTTTCCAGCAAACAGTGCTTGGAAATTCACGTGAAAGAGCACAACAAAGAAGAGCTGTTCACCTGCGCTCATTGTAATCGGATGCTTAAATCCAGGCTGCATTTGAAATACCACATGAACACACATACTGCGGGGAAACTGTTCCCATGTAACTTCTGTAAAAAGGCATTTTATTCCAAACATTCCTTAAAAATTCATACCAGAACGCACACAGGTGAAAGGCTGTATACTTGCGATCACTGCAACAAGCGGTTTTGCAGCCGGAAGTACTTTCTGGGTCACGTAAAAGAGCACACAGAAGAAAAGACCTTTTCTTGTCGTCACTGCGAAAAGAAGTTTGCGACCAATCTGTTCTTGCTATTCCACATGAGAAGCCATGCAAAGAAGGGCCATACTTGCAAGCACTGCAACAAGACTCTTGCAAGTAGCGAGTACCTAAAAATACATCTGGAGGAGCATACTTCGGAAAAGCTCTTTTCTTGCACTCTCTGCGGCCAGCAGTTTGGCACCAGAGCCTTCTTGGGAAAACACATGAGGCGGCATACCGACAAGTGCTATACTTGCGGCGAGTGCAAGAAGGCGTTTGCTAGCAGTCATCAGTACAAAATGCACATGAGGCAGCATGATGGACAGGAGCTGCTGGCTTGCAATCTTTGCAGCGAGACGTTCGCAACCGCTCACTATTTGAAGCAGCATGTGCTGAAAAAGCACAAGAATGATGACTGTCGCTGCGATTATTGCGGCAAAGTGCTATGCAACAATCAGTCCCTGAAACTACATAGGCGAATACATACCGGGGAAAAAGCTCATCCTTGCCCTGATTGTGAAGAGATGTTTAGAACCTATAAGCAATTGAACTCTCATATGAAAACGCATACTGGATAAAATCTATGTCCTAGCTATTGGGCAATTCCATGGCCGTAGGTGGATTTACGGGTGTACCATAGGGTGCGCCACACCCCACAGCATTTTTGTTTGAATTTTGAAAAGAATAACATTTAAAATATTTTGCCAGAAATATAGCTTGGAAAATAACTTATGCTTTCATTGTTGCAATGTAAACTAATGTATTAATAATAAGAGTTTTATGCATTACAAAAAAAATGGACATCAAATAAACTCATTTCGCAAATTATTTATTATTTAGTGCTGTTTTTTCAAATAATTGTATACTCTAATTGGGTATTTATTGTTATATCATTGTAATTTCTTTTACTTTGAAAAAAGTATAATTGATAACAAAGCCAAAAAAAAACATGACTATTGTAATGTACGTAATCAAAAACATATATATTCTTTTAAGTTCTTGCATATTATTCCAGTATACAGTGCTATAAAATGAGCTAAAAACCAGCATTTTTGAAATGAATTTTCAAAATTTTCCGAAAGCAAGCCAGCATGAAAATGTATCATATTTTTTTATTGTATTTAGTTATTTACATTTACCACAAAATTAACAGAAACACTATATTTCTCTATGAGAAATGTTAGTATTTGAAGATATTCCAATACAAAAAATATAATTATAGTTCGATAAATCCAGACCTTCATCCGTGTAGGCACCAAGAGAAAAATTGACTGTTATCGTTTTTAGAACCCTTATTTGAAAAAACGAAATGGTTTCAAGTAGCGAGAATTAAATTTCCCTTTCCTATCTTGACTGGCCATCTAGTGCATTTCAATGTTCACTACATGTACTAAATGTAATAAACACTTATTTTCTAAATCTGATAAAATTTTAGGAAAAGAAAGAGACGTATCTCCTAAAAATGTTTTCTGCATCATAATCTGTTTGCACAGAGAAAACTTAGCTTTATGATTTTTACAATTGCAAAGATTACAAAGAATATTTTTGAAATGTTATGCAGGGAAATTAACAGTGCTATTTTGTATTTTAAATTCTCATATTCATTTTTTTTAATAAAAATAGGGAAAGCAGCATATTTCTATCATACTATTCAATTTTTATTCTTATTTTATTTTGATAAAGAATAAACTAACCAATTTTTCATGTATGATTTATGCTTACATTTTATCAATTTAAATCTTTTATGACTAAAAAAACTACAAAAATTATAAATGAGACAATTTTGAAGCAGAGGCCAGAATATAAACAAATCCAAAAATATCTAAAACAGAAATATCTGAGAGACATCTCGAAAGAGACATACATGGATATTATAATCATGCAAAGTTCGGATAGCCAAGAGTTATCTAGCTATCCCAATATCTATATCTAAAACACGTAACTATCTGGATATCTAGAATACGTGCTAATATCTATATCCATGACGTGGATATACCTGGATAGCTATGAGCTATCCGAATATCCATATCTAAAAGACGTTTTTTTCTGGATATCTTGTAGATATGGAAAATGTCCATATCCATGATATGGACATTTCTGGATATAGCTGAGATATCCAGGAAATCTAAAAGACGTCTGGACGTATATTAGACATATCTGGATATCTAGGAGATATTCGTGGTTGTCTGGGAACCCTTGTAATATGCAAGACAAAGTACTTTGTTTTTCTTCTTTATCCTATGCAGGGTTGTTTGGTTTAAACCACGTTGGTTTAAACCATGGTTTAAACCACGGTTTAAACCAATCGGTTTTTTTTTAAAAACCATGCGGTTTTTTTTTAAATTGTTTTTTTTTTCCAAAAATGACAAAAAAAAAAAAAGAAGGAAAAAAAATTCTTCAAATGTTAACATTTATTTTATGCACATATTAAAAAATGTAAAATTTAGTTTATGCAAAGTTGTAGACATAAATAATTAAGAAAAAGATTTTTTTGAAATTTATTAAAAGTTTGCAAAATTATGTTTTTTTCAAATCAATATAACATTTCTCATTATGAATATATTACACTGCCAAAGAGCAGATTTAGACAGACTTTCTTCATAACATCTAATTTACATCAATAATTAATATTTATAAAGGATTGCATATGTATTGCAAAATTCAAAGCAATAATTGTTCCATTGCTGATGCTGTTTCTATTTGGAAAGAGCTTAAAAAAATATTCAGAGAGAAAAAATTAAGTAAGGATGTCCAAGAGTTTTCTGAAAGTAGATATAAATTGGCTCTGACACCTGCCCAATTTTTGGCGTACATGTTTGTCCCAAGATATAGTCGGAACGAACTAAATTTTGCGAAATTGAAATATCCAAGCAACTCCACGCTTTCACTCGTAGTGAAATTCAGTGCAAAATCCTCACCTTTTGAGGAGCATTATTTTGATCCAAGTGTAATACAAGAAGTTACTCCATATGAGTGGTGGAAAAGTCAGCAAACTCAAATAAATGAATTCAATGATAAAGTGTTCGCTGAAATTGAACAGCTGATTACAGCAAAAGCCTCATCTACAAGTGTTGAAAGAATAATTTCAACATTTGGATTCATTCAATCAAAAATTAGAAACAAATTAGGGTTGGAAAAAGCTTCAAAGCTAGCTTTTTTATTCAAGGCTTTTAATTGATTGAAATACATGTATTTTTTAAAAATACAGTTTAGGGAAAAACTTTCTCTTGGTTTAAATTTGAATCAAAATGTTTTTAAAGCCATAGTAAATATAAATGAGACAACCTACATATAGATATTTGAAATATTTGTAAAATATTGTTTTACAATAACACAAAACCAAACTTCACATCACAATAAAATATGTAAATCCATTACATTATAAATTATTATTTTTTGTTATTTAATATTTTGAACAAAAAAGCAAGTTTTTAAGCTTTTGCAGAGCCATAACATATGTGCGAGCACTGAATGAATAATTTCAAGTGATAAAAGTATTATTTATTCTTTTCTGAAGCTGATTTAGCAGTAAATATTTGAATACTTTTAAATATAATCGGATTGCATTTTTCAATTTCTTGCAGAAGATGTTGCATTTTCTGCAAAATATATTTCATGAAACAGAATTTGCTACTAATTTACTTTTTCTAAGGAGTCTGTGCATTTTATATTTTGAATTCCAATGCTATTTCTGCTTACTTGTTTACAAGATCATAAGGTGAAAATTTTCTTTTTGAATTTGTTCAGGTTATGCTTGAAAATATGCTTTTCCCCCCTTATTTGATAATTATTATTATTTGTTTTGATATAATAAATTATGTTTTTCTTGGATCATCGCTACTTTTTGTCTCAACCTGCATCACATCTGCTTCTTGAAGTATTTCCTGAGAGGTCTATGCATTCATACCAATATATTAATTAAGTTTATTTCAATCAATATTGTCCTATAAAAAGCTATTTTAATGATGTAATTAAATTACAATGTTTTGCTCTTATCTCCTTAAATAGTCAAGAAATGTGGTTTTATGACTGTTGAAGATTGATTGATTATTAATTACACCAAACTTTTATTACTTTCTGAAAAAAAAATATTTTTTTGAAAATTTTATTAAAATTAAACAAACCCGGTTTAAACCAAAAAAACCTGGTTTAAATCAAAAAAAACGATTTTTTTGGTTTTTTTCAAAAAAACCCGGTTTTTTTCCAGCCCTGATCCTATGTGATTTTGTATCGTTTTTTTTTTTTTACATGTGTTAAGACAATCAAGGTTTGTAGTGCACGCAGTTTAAATTGACAATAAAATTCGTGAATACCCTCAAAAATGACTAAGTTAAGTACCTTAGTATAACAAGATTTGATTCAAAATGCCCATTAAACATGACAAGAATAATTAAAAATATATAAAACTTTCAAATTGCGAAAATTAAACATATTTTTTGCACAGTATTCGGCCGAGGCCGAATATTCGGCGTACGGGCCGAATAGACCCAATGCATCATTATTACAAAGACTTGTTGCATCACTATTACAAAGACTAAAAAAATTTTAAATTCTTGTTTTATTTCACTATATTAATGAAAAACATGGTCCTTACTGCCGTGTAATGCAGTTAAGTTTTGAAGATTTCCAGAAAAAATATTGAGAAAACAGCATTTTCTCCATATCTTACGATGCGTATGCCAAACTACCATTATATAAATAGTACTATTTCTGGAAATCCTCCAAAATGAACTGTAAGAAGTAAAGTCCATGTTCTTCAAAAATTCATGAAACGAAACAAGGACCTAACATATTTGGAACCTCTGCAGGCAAAGCAAGAAACAGCATTCCATTTTTCAAAATGGAATGCTGTTTCTTGCTTTTATGTTTTAGTACAAAGGTATTTATATATATTTTATCTTAAAAAAAGCAAAAAAGTTTGTATCTACTATGGAAAATTGGAATGCCGTTTCTTGCTTTGCATGCAGAGGCTCCAAATATGTCACCAAATAAATCTGAAATTGAATTTTTGGAACTTCATTTGCGAAAAATTCTGGCGAAGTGTTTCGGATCCCATTTCTTCACCTATTGTTGTCATAAAAGGTTGGCTTGCAACACATTTAAAAAAAAAAAAAAAAAAAAAAAACTTAATTTGCTGAGGTACTTCTATAATGAACATCTTTATTACGCGATATTTCCATTGATAATGGAACGCTGAAGTAAAATATTAATATTAACTGCAGTAAGCAGAAATAAATAACTTTAAATATTTTTTTCCGTTAAACTGTAGTAGAGGAAAAAAAAAAGTAGTTTTTCCGTTTAAACTTCACGTATTGTGGTTTGGACCAATGTATTTCGACAAAAAAGGTGTAATTGCAGAATATGGTGTTTTTCTAGGAAACAATCTTTATCTTTATGTGGATAATCTCTCTTATCTGGTTAAAACAGGTCTTTAATTATTTCGGCCAAATGGTAACAATTAATTTGTAAACCAAAGAAAAGATTTGTTGGACAAAACAATTTGAAGTGTTTGCTAAATGCATTACCAAACACTAGGGTGGGTTTTTTTCCTTTAAAATAAAGCGTAGGACTAATGAACAAATCTAAACTCTAATAGGGTAGTTGTGACCTACTGAATATCCCTTTTTTAACTACTAGATATTGTTAAGAGGCTTACAAAACACAAAAATTCACCATTGCCGAATTTTAAAACACAACGGTTGATTCTTAATGATTTTTTTAAAAACCCACGCGCAAAAAAAGCGCGCCTTAAAACCGAAACCCGTGACGTCACAGGGCTGTAACTTTCAGCCTTTCATCCATAAAAATTGGATTTTTGCTACATTATCGTTTCATTGCGGGATTTTCTCCTTCCGTAATCAATACCTTAAAGTCTACTAATTCACTATTTAAAACTGGATTTATCAAAGAGCACTCCAATACCCTGCTAGGGGTGATTGTTTTGATATTTTTTGGCGAAATCCGTAGTCAAATTTTTAAAACGCATCACTTGGCGAGAAAAAAAACTTACGGCAGTGGAGAGCGAACAACAGTGCGGAAGCCGGAGAAACCGGTTTCTCGAGCTCCTCGCACTAAAGCTTCTCGCTCTTTCTTCGCCTTAGTGGAAAGTTCAAAAGCGCCAACGTCACAACCGTCAAGCCCAGTGACGTCACAACCGCTTGAAATTTAAAAATTATTTTAAAAAAAACTACTTGTCGCAGCGCAAAAATTTTTTCGCCGTTGATGTTCATGTCTGTTGCTCTATCATATAAAAATAAAATTGAAAAATCGAAAACTACCCTATTGTTTTTATCAACATGTATGACGTATTTTCTTCGTATAAATTGAAAGTAAGTCAGTAGGTTAAAAACACAAGGTCAAAATTTTTCATTCATTTTTCAACTGCTGTTTCGAAGTTACTTTTCAATTTCTTCCGCTTAAAACAACAAAATTTGCGTTTTTAGTTCATGCTACATTTTAAAAAGTTATTTGTAATTACTTTTTAAAAAAATCTCAAATCAAACTTGTACAGTTGGCAAATTTTGTTAATTTTAATTCTACCCTCTCATCTCTTCTCTGAAAAAAAAAAAAAAAACAGATGAAAAGCTTATCGACTAAATTGATCACTTTCGTATTCGAAAAATAGTTATTACACAATTTCAATCAATATTTTTTTCGTTAATTTTGCAATCCCCTATAATAAAGTAGAAAATAATTTGTTTGTCTGTTACCAGATGGCAGGACAGAACAGCACGGAATAATGTTCGCGAAAAACGTCGGGGGGGGGGGGCACAATCCTAGTATGCTTTCTGGCAGGGAGACGAAAATAATATCCAGTATTACACAAGCCATTTAGGCGAAGCACAGCGGGAAAATTTTGGCAAAAAACGCGTTGATCCGGTCTTCGAGGCAATAAATCGCCAACATGGACGTGCTGGATCTGCTCTGCGTCTCTACTTCCTCGCCTAATTTGAAAGGAAAGTAATTAGGCCTCAAGCACGCTGTTTTTCGAAAATATAGCCACCAGTTGGGTGGGGGGGATCAAGTACAAGTAACTTCCATTGTTATGAATATGAATACGTTTACTAGACAGCTGATAGCTTTCAGTCTGGGAGCGGTGTAATCCTGAAATCTCGCCAACTGTTCCCTTCGTTAGGCTTAGCTTTTAGCACCACGAAGGTTCTTGCAGTCTTTAGGAATTAATTAAAAATAATTAATTCTCCATACGTTATCAAATGACCTGTTTTTAACAACGTGACTCTATCCATCTGCCGAATATGTTCATCATCAAAAAAACTACTTCTCTTTTCTTATCTATATATATAAAAATGAGTGTATGTATACTTGTTCTCTATACAAATCCACAGTTTGCGTCAGATTTTCATCAAACTTGACACAGAGGTTCCTTGATGCCCTAGAATTCTCATAGGCGGGGTCTTGAAATTTTAAAAAATCTAAAAAGCTCAAATTCAAGTTTTTTGTCAAAAAATGACCCTTTTATATAGGAATCTAGCCTATTATTAGGCCTATTTTTTTAATCGACAAGAGCCTTTAGGTTATAAATTGATAAAATTTATGGTATTTAAATATTAGCATTTTTCCAACAAAGATTAAAATTAAAACAATGAATTTTCATTTCAAGGCTCACCTATTTCATTTTAGCATGAAATAAGTCAAAAACAATTAAACTGCTTTTTTTTTCTTTTCGACTGATAGAGATAAACCTTTAAAGCGAGAAAGTAATTTATTTCTGATTTATCAACCTTTCTACCTCGAGGCTCGGAAACAACGATTAAGAAAAACATAAATTTTTGAATTGTAAGTATATTTAGCTACCACTCTGCAAAAATGCCTCCGAAGAAACGGAAAGCAATAGGACAAGTTCATCCTAAGGCAAAAAAAACGGCTGAAAAACGTGAAAATGAGAGTCCTGAGGAGAGAAATCGAAGACTAGCGACAGTGCACATTAGAGATATGACGGCTAGAGCATTAGAAAGCAATGAGCAGCGTGAGTATCGTCTAAGAGATCTGAGAGATAGAGCAACTAGATCAAGACAATCGGAGACAGTGAGTCAGCGTCAGTTTCGTTTAAAAGAACAACAAGAGAGAACTACTACATCAAGACTAAATTTATTTATTCTTGCGCCTGAATGTGAAACTAAGAACGTTGTTTATGAACAAGTTTTGCGTTAAATTTTTATTAGAATTTTTTGAGAAGCTAAAGTTTTATATTAATACGCACCCGGGCAACGCCGGGCATAAAGCTAGTTTTATATAAGAATTAAAATATGACTATTTTTCGGCAACCTTTTTGCCAAGGACTCAGAAACAGCGGCAGAAATCACAACACCGATGCAAGAGCGATAATCTTACAAATCTGGACTCCCCCTCAAGCCACACGCTCGCCAAGCGAATTCAAGTTTCTGCCATTGTATCCTCTCTCCATGTTTTATTTGTCCTCAATTATTGTAATAAATATATCATCACTTTTATATTTGCAAAGAACGTGAATTTTATCTTTTATTCAGAGTTTCCGACAAACAACTAAAACACTTGAACACATCAACTCGTAATAACTGTACCTCAGAACCAGACTAACGTAAGTCCATTTTCGTCATTTTTCAGTAGAAGGGAAAAACGATGTATTCGACAATCGTGTTTTCCCCTCTACCGAAAAATGACGAAAATGGACTTACGTTAGTCTGGTTCTGAGGTACAGATAATATAGTTTAGCCTTTTGTATTAATAATAGTATTAAATATATTACTTTTACATTTGTAAGGAACGTGAATTCAATCTTTTTTTCAGAGTTACTTACATGTTGACAAACAAACCCACACGTGAAACCAATAAAAGCGCATTAAAAAGTCAAAACGTAGTAAAAACAAAGAAATAGCTATGTAAAGGAAATAATTAATGCTATTGGTAAAAAGATTTTGAAACAGCAAAGTGAACAACAAAATAGTATAACAATCAGGGACGGACTGGGATGAAAATTCAGCCCTGGCATATTTTTCAGATGCAGCCCTGGTGGGGGGGGGGGAGTGTCTGCCGGTGAACTAAAATCATGAACTTCTCCAAATTATTATACCCAAAAAATTTTGAAATTTATTTACTGAGACCACACTAAGGGCAGTAGCAGAATGCAATTTAATATAAGTTTAATCGCGAGTGTATTTATTACTCAGATCGAATTTTGTAGTTTTAAAAAATGTATTTTAAAACTAATCTTCGAAAATGTTGGGGGGAAAATGAAATTCGAGGGGGGGGTACTCAACCTTCCGATTTCCTAATCGAAATTTTTAAAGGGCATCTGTTATACATCAATTAATAGTATAGAAAAGGCGGTCCTCCCCCGGGAAATTTTTTTAAATTGTAGCTCGAAAGATGCAGTTTTAGACGATCTTTGGTAAAATTCAGGGGACGAGGATTCGAGGAAAATTTTCGAATTAATCTTCTTCAAAATGCAATTTTGACAATCTTTGGTAATCTAAACGAGGTTCCAGGGAGAGAACTTTTTCGAAATTGAAATCTTAAAAACGAAAATCTAATCAGCTCCGATTATGATAGGGAGAATGGGATCGGAGACACTCTCTCGAAAATTCGTTTTCAAAATTTTAGCTCTAAACAAGCAGTTTTGGAAGACCCTAGATGATATAGGGGCAAAGAGATGTGGTGGATAAAACCGAAAAATATTTTGAAATTAAAAAAAAAAATTTAAAAACCGCAATTGTATTGTAGGTTATATTTTGGTACATTTAGAGGATCTGCAATTTTTCAAATTGATAGCTCCAAAAATTTAATCTTAGTATTCAGTATAAAATTTTAAACCCTGCTGACTGTATTTTAACTTCTTATCTATTTAAAGCTATTCCAGAGGACCACGTTTTTGTCTCCATTTCGAAGGGATTTTTATAATAATATTTTTATCAAAAAAAATTAAAAATAAATATGTCGTCAAGTGTTTACCCCAAGAAGGGCGTCTGAACAATGAAGGACTGTGTCTTCCCTGACGAACGTCTTTATTACATTCATTACACCCGGGGCTAGCAGGTGGCAAGAAATGGCACAAGACTTCGTATTCTTTTTGATAACTAGGCACAAAAGAGAACCGCCGCACATGATGGCTACGAACCCTTCTAATGATAAGCATCTGACAGACAATTGACCTAAACTGTTGGTCTTTCAGAAGTACATCTACAGTAGATTGTTGATATACTGGCGTTTAAGTTCATCAGCTCGTTTTTTTTTGCTTTGGCGGCCCTTTTTTCAAACATTAGAAATAGATGGCCCGCTCCCTTTCTGCAGTCGAACTCTAGAAATTTTGCTCCAGCCGTCTTGGCGGCCTTGTATTTGATAGTTTTTCGGAAATTACTTTATTTTTTTTTTGATAAAAAAAAAGTCTGGTTTATATGGGCCGGCCCTTTTTGGCCCAGGAAAGGACCGGCCCTTCTGGCATTTTCCCAAATTCCCACATAGCCAGTCCGTCACTGATAACAATTGAGTATAAATATTGTACGGTCATATGAAGAATATCCACTCAAACACCTCCCACTAAATACTATCACTGCCATTACAAAAATTATTAACAGTATCTTGAAATTCGGTTACTTTCCAAATAATTGGAAAAATGCAATAGTCATCCCAATACCAAAACCTAATGCTGATCATACCTTCCCTGACAACTACCGCCCCATTAGCTTACTAAGCTCTCTTTCCAAACTGACCGAGAAAATCATCTTAAAACAAATGAAGTCTCACATCTCCAACAATCAAATTATCCCTGACTTCCAATTTGGGTTCAAGGAAGCCCACACCACTACTCATCAACTACTCAGAATGTCTAACTTTATCACGAGCAACATGAAAGAAGGTAAAGTCACTCTGGGTATTTTCTTTGATATTAAAAAAGCCTTTGACCGAGTTTGGCATAATGGCCTTATTCATAAGCTAATCAAGATGAGATTTCCTAACTACCTCATTAAAATCATTAAACACTACCTTCAAAAGCGCACTTTCCAAGTCAGAATTGCTGACTGCCTCTCTGAAAAGCACAGCATCGCTGCAGGGGTCCCACAGGGGAGCGCGCTGGGTCCCACTTTGTACAATTTGTACACTTATGACCTACCCACCTGCTACCCCCACCTTACATGTGTCTTCGCAGATGACACTAGTCTACTTGTTTCTGACTGGAATCAGAACTATGCACAATTAAAACTACAGAGATACGTCGATGCTGTTACCGAGTACCTAAATAATTGGAGAATAGCAATTAACCCAACCAAAACACAGGCTATTTGTTTCTGCAAAGGGGAAACAAAAAAGACGCTCAAACCCCTTGTTATCGATGACCAGGAAATTATCTACACCAAAAAAGTGAAGTATCTGGGAGTTTACCTGGATAGTAAACTCAATTTTAACGTCCACATCAAAGAAGTTCTTAAAAAAGCCAAAACAAAAATTGGGTACTTATATGGTCTCCTAAACAAAACGAACTCCCTGAGCACAAAGAACAAATTCCTCATCTACACCACGGTAATCAGGCCTGCCATGGTCTATGGAATACAAATTTGGGGCCACGCGGCCAAAACACATATGATTGGTTTACAAACCATACAAAATAAAATCCTTAGAAAAATTTTCAATGCCCCCTGGTATGTCAACAACGAAACGCTGCACAATGACGCCAAAATCCATTACATAAATGAGTACATTGTTGAAATGTCTACTAATTTCTATACAAAAATTGAAAATCACCCAAATCCATTGGTTCACGATCAAATACATTATACCTTCAACACGGGAAACACTGGATTTCCACAAGATACTATGTATCTCACGCACAAATTCGTGCGAAAAAAGAAAATTAGGCAAGCCATAAATGGCTCCACTTCTCTTCCTGCTGTTTAACAGCAGATGATCGGCTTCGTTCGATTCTGTTACCCTTGTGGTACAGACAACTGACCGGTGGATTGGCCCACCGTTTCAGTCTCTTTTCACCTTTTTGGTTGACTCTTGTAAATACTGTAATTTTTCGCTTTCATTGATCCTGTAAATAGTCTCTTTCAATTGTATTTTCTATCTTGTAAATATTGCACAGTGTATGGCCCTGGAAAGACTCCTTTTTTGTCCCCCCCCCCTTCATACCTACAATGTCAGAACTTTTCGAATCACCCCACTTTCATACCCGGCAAAAGGGCTCACGCTCTGTACCGAATGAACCCCACGATCTGTATCTGTATCTGTATAATAATAAAAAAGTAACTTACAACTTGTGTTGCAAAAAAATTTGTTTTCGCCTTTTGCTTTTATTTTTTGAAACAGTCCACAATTAATAGTGGTTCGCTTGCTCAAGGTCTTGTGGGAGCACTTTTATTCGATATTTTTCTTAGTAAAATTTTTTGCTAAAGCTGACAAATTATTCGATTAAACGGGGATATTTAACATATGTGGAAATGTTGAGTTCCGGACGGTTTTATTCGTATATGCGAGGTATTCGTTTATCCGTTACCCGATTAAGCGGGGACGACAGTATTTGAAGTATGCGCATTTATTTCGAGGAGTGCACTAAAACTAGCGTGAGTTGAAGCTCGTTGGACCACGGAGCACGTTAGATTGTTCTATATTATTTTAATGTATTGATATTTTTTATTTTCGGTCCAACTCACGAATATCACCTATGGTCCTAGAAACCCAAAGATGAAATAACATGGAACTGTTATATTGAGCAAATATTGTTTCAGAAAGTTATTTCTGTCGTGCGGAGTAATCTTCAGAAATCTCCAGCTTAATTTTGTAAACGGATTACAATTATTTAGATTTTAAAATTGTTTGTCATTGCGAGATTGTTTGTCATATGATAGCAATTCTTCAGACTAAGAACACGATTTCCGGGACACGTTGGACCGGACCACCCCCTACCAGAAGAAATGTTCAAACTTTTTTTTTCTCTTAAATCCCAATAGTTATGATGCTGTTTTAATTGTTTGTATATTTCAAACACATTTCATGTTACCCAAACTTGAACAATTAAGTTAAAAGTCAAATGTATATTTCATATTATTTAACAAAAATTGTACAAAATTACTTTTAGCAAAAGATTTGTTTCCTATCTACTTGTTTGCTTTTCATGTTTTCAAATATTCTTCTAAAATTCTGCAGATGATTTGTTTCAAAGACTAAAAATAGGTAATGCACGTTATAATATAAGATCTAGATAAAATGGTAAGTTTTTGTCATGCAAGTCTTCTACATAGAAAAGAAATAAACCAAAGAAGTGACTGAAAGAATAGGGAAGATTTTTCTTTGGATTATCCAATTTTATTTTTCTTTACTTAATTTTAAAACAGAAAAATATATTTACTCAAAGCCATCAGTTTTGCTGTACATTTTCTACAAAATATATTTTATTAGTTTGCCAGGGCTATTTTTTTTTTCTTTTTTGAATTGTTTCATGCTATGCACTGAAGAAAAATTCAAATTTTTTTAATGCAATTATGCAACAAACTAACGTACGTCTTTTTCTTCCAGAAACCAGTATTTCCTCAGTTAGTAACAGAACCTTAACCGTTTGCTGCCTTTGTTCAGCATTATTTTCGTCATGAATAATTAATAAGTAATTTCTCTTTGATCTTTCAAAAAATAGTTTGCGTTACAATGGCGACTGATACTTTTCGTATAATTAATATGATTTGTGGAGG
The DNA here is from genome assembly GCA_038373865.1 of Uloborus plumipes. Lineage (NCBI taxonomy): Eukaryota > Metazoa > Arthropoda > Arachnida > Araneae > Uloboridae > Uloborus > Uloborus plumipes. Next base: position 17,520 of record JAXGGA010010500.1, on the reverse strand, counting down.
TCTGAAATCAAGAAATGTATTTGTCAGCCAGTGAATATTGAAATTTATATATTCCTCAGTCCGAGTATTTTTAGTGTGCGACTGGTTTATTATGTAACTACCAGTAAGGATTTAAAGTTTTTGCCGTATATATTTTGCAACCTTGATTCTACACTTCACCAGAGGACTGACCAAGATGCATACTTTAAATTCTATTGAAACAAATCGTTCTTGAGCAATCAGGAGCGATGCGATCATGAACTTTACTCAGCTGCAATTCAGCCCAATTGTAATTTGAATGTGAACAAGCGTCTAGGGGCAGGGCGAACCTAAAGTCGTTTTTCGCCATCGCTGGGAAGGGAAAATCTGCGGGTAATTATTAACTTATTCGTAATAATAACGATTGCACAAATATTATCATAATTATATTAAAATAATATTGCAAGAAAATCATCAGAAAGAAAAAACTAAGTCCGTGCTTGTGTCACAAGCGCAGTCACAATTCACCTACTGGGGGAGAGATGAAAAAGTTTCTTCGCAAACTATTGTATCAGGAATGGGGTTACTCTTAAAAAATAAAATATCTGGAAAGGGCTTGACTCATACCCCGATCCACCTCTTCGCTGCGTCCCTATCATGCAACATCATATGCGATGGAAATTACAATGATAGGATTGGAAGCATTACTTCGATCCAAAGGACAGCTTGTGGATGGCAAAGGCCCCCTTTGGTATTTGCGCTCCTTCCACATTAATGCATCGCCTCCCAAAAAAAAAAAACATGTTTCAATTTAAAAACTTTAGTTTTTTTTTTATTTTTGCCTAAATTTAGAAGATAATATCTGGATAAATTATTTCAAAAAACGAAAAGGGGTAAAAAATAAAGTTGATGGAATAAATTTGCAATTTATCGCTCTCCGAGTCAGCTTCAGATGGCAGCACATACTAGCAACTGTTCCTTCGAAAATAGAGGAAGATTATTGCTCTACTAGGATTAGTTGCGCGGTTCCTGAGCAGTAGGGGATTTTATCGCACGTAGTAATTGCTGCACCCGAAGTGTCAATTTATTCACCAAACTGCACGTGGTATTCAAAAAGTGACCAGATACAAAATAGGTTCATTGAGGTAATTTATCATTTGATTTTTTGTCTGTCATTACGGTCATCGTTCACTATGACTCAGTTAAATTCAGCGACTTTACTTGAAAAAAATTCAGCAGAATTTTAGACTTAAAATTTCGACGAAGCGTTAATGAGGGGTTCATTTATTCGACCAGAAAAACGTTCTACAATGCTATATCGATTGCTAGTTGTTTCAACTTTTCGTACAATTACACTATTGTATAGTTTCCAGGTAAGCGAACAGAAGTTCATTTTTACTACCAGTAGCTGAAGAATTGCAAGTCCTTTAAATATAGACTCAAGCATTCCCCGATCATAATATCAAAATGACTTACCCCTCTTGTAATTGTTCCCTCTTTATTCAATGAGGAAGCAAATGTTTGTCGTGTTACATGTCGCATTATAGCCTGGTGTAATCACTTGGCAGTGTTAAAGCACCTAGGGGCATGTCGCATAGCCTGGTGTAATCACTTGGCAATGTTAAAGTGTCTAGGGGCAAGACAAATCCTGATGATAAACCTTACCCGTTTTTCGCATTCGCTGGGTAGGGAAAATCTGCGGGTTTCAACTGCTACACGTAGGGGGAAAGAGAATTCTTGTTTCTGCACGTACACAGCTGGCACAGGAGAGGACCAGGGGGGAGGGAAATCCCGCAGTCTCTTTTTTTTGTGCGGGATATTTCGATTCAATGCGCCTTTCGCGCAATCCCGCACGCTATTTTAAACCCTGCTAATGTATAGTTTCCAGGTAAGTGAACAGAAGTTCAATTTCGCTACCAGTAGCTAAAGAATTGCAAGCCTTTTAAATATAGACTCGGACTTTCCTCGAAATTAAAAAAGACAAGTAAATGTTCTCTCTTCATTCAATGAGGAAGCAAATGTTGGTCGTGCTATATGTCGCATGGTAGCCAGGTGTAATTACTTGTCAGTGGGTAGTATCTAGGGCCAGTACAAATCCTGATGATGACACGTAGCCTTTTTCCCCTTCGCTGGGTAGGGACAATCTGCGGTTTTCAGATTCTACACGTAGGGGGGAATTTTTGTTTTTGCGCGCACACAGCTGGCACAGGAGAGGAAAAATCTCTGCACGGAACTCGCGGTTCGTGTACGCGGGAGAACTTGGGTTGAATGGTTTTATTTGAAGAAGTTCATAAACTTTTTCGAACTTCGCAAGATCAACCGATATTTCACTTAAAGATGAACAAATCTCATTCTGCTGAAATGTAAACTCAGTTCAGCGAACAATTGTTTGTTTACATTCACGTAATGCTTATTTTATTATGTAGTTACCATAATAATAATAACTTAAATAAATTAATTAGTGTTTTAAACCTAATTAATTTAAAGTATTTATTTAGCCAAACTTACTGAAGAATAAATTATATATCCCGATTAATGTATGCAAAATTGACGTGATACGTACGTCACATCAGACATCATCATACTAAAACTTTTTTTCTCGAATGCAGTTTTGCAACGCTGTCAAACTGTCAGACAAGGGTGACGGCACGAGGTTACAAAGGGGTGCTCTTGTGCCCCCTGGCTTTGGAGGGGGGGATATTTAAAAAATAAAATACTTTCGTTTGATTTTTTTTAAACGATTTTTTTTAAATAATTATTGCACTAACTAAATTCAAATCTAAGACAAACAACTGAATAACTTAAACACTTAAACTACATCACTAAAAATACAAAAACCATTTAAGTCTGTGGGTGCTGGTAGGAGATTGCACTTTAACGACACCCTGGCTTTTAAATATAAAGTTTAATTAATTAAAAAGCGAAGAACTTCAAAATACTTCTGAAACTACAAATACATCGCAAAATTAATAAATCTCATGTGTATGAGCATGAAAATCGATAGGGGGGGGGGGCAGGGAATGCGTTCTCACTCCCATTGGCTTTAAAAAATAAAATTAATAATAACTAAGCAAGGAAAAGCTACAAAATACATCACGAAAACTATAAATTCTATTTTTATGGCACATGAGCTTTAGCAGGGAGCTGCGTGTGGTGCAATTTCATACACAAGCTTTTAAAAATAAAATAAAAATTGTTTTAAATAATGTTAATTTATCGCGGTTTTTTTTTTTTTTTTGTACATTTTTTATTTCAAGAAATTATTATTGGTTTTAAGTGAGTGGCATTAAATACATTTTAAGCATAGGACAAATTTCCAAAAACTTGGGACCAAAGAAACAAAACGTGTAAAAAATAAAAAATTAAATAAATAGAGTAAAAGAAAATAAAAGAAACAAATTAAGAAAATATAAAAATATGTAAAAAATTACATGAAGTGAACATTGTTTCTTTAATTTAAAAATGTCGTATTTTATGAATTTGAAAAATATCATATAAATAAATCTCGTGTGACTTTGAAATACTATGTTTTTTTTTCATCATGAACTATAACAAAAAGCAATTAAAAGAATGATAATAACTGACATTTAAAGGCACAAAAAGAAAATGAACAAAACTTTTTAGCTAATATATTTGTTCATCACATTAAAATATGGCTTAAATGAAAAATATTTATCATTTTGATTAACACCATAAGAATAAGCCAGCATGTAAAAATATGACAGAACAAAGGGTGATCTCAACAAAAACTATTAGATATTTTTGTTGCATAAAAGGTGTAAAAAATTATTTGCCTTTCTGAAGATTAAATGCATTATGACAAACAAACTACTACTTAATCTTCATCAAACATGTGTTTTCGCTTTGTATATATCCTTTTATTATTTAATCAATTAGTATTAAAAAAGTTGAATAGGATTTAATTATCAATTTAAAAGAAGGGAAGCAGTCGCAGATTTTTTTTCTAGAGGCGGGGGGGGGGCACAGAATCTGTTTGTTTCTTTATAATAGAAACATTTAAAAAAATATTTCTGAAAAAAAAAATTAAAGAAAAACTCACATGTCACTCACAAACCATATTCGAGTTATATGGTTAATATAATCAATTTCATTTGCTATGGGAGCGATGTTGCATCTTGCGGTCACTGCAAAAGAAGGCATCAAACTTACGAGTTTTGAGTTATAGGGAATAGGGTAAGCGCTCCAGCAGTCGGCCACAATGACATAAAACTCCTCATAAATAGTACATTTTTAATTTAAAATCAGAAATGGCGCATTCACACATTCATGTACCTATCCTCAATCATCAACCAGTGGCAGTTAAGTTTTGGGTACTTTTTTTGAATTAGTAATGAGTCGTTTCATTTTGAATGGTGTGCCCGTCATCCAAGATATTAATTCTGCTTAGATGATTCTGTGGCCGACTTCTGGAGCTAGCTTACTAGTGTTGACAGCAGCTTGGATTTTAACATATATATTTTTTTAATTTCTGAAATAAGTAGGTGATTCACTATCAGAAAGGTTCATTCTAAAGTGTTACCTTGTTTTTGTTGCTGTATTGATAGCTGAAAGTTCTAGGCTAGCCAAGAGCAACAAAAGATCTCTTAAATGCCCGACTACTGGAGCACTTACCCTATATTACGATTTGTTCATTAATTCTTCTCCATTGAAAAAAATTATAATTCTGTTTTCAAAAACCACTTATTTTCATCATTGTGGCAATCTTTCTGAATAGTAATGTACATCATTGTAATATTTTGGCTAAGCAATCTAAGTTTTAGTAGTTAATCAGGCTTAAAATTTTAAAAAAGATATTTTACCAGCACATTCGAAGTGAATTTGTATATCATATTTCTGAACTTTCAAGCATATTAAATGACTATAAAATTATTTTAAAAGATTCTCTTGACACCTTTTCTTATTAAAAATAATATATCTAGGTAAGAGGTCCCTTTTTTCTTTTCGGTGCCCCCCCCCCCTCCCTGCATCCAAAAAAGAAAAAAAAATCTGTATCCATCCGTGAGGGAAGGTGCAAAAACATGCTCTGTAAATAGGGCTGTCTTAAGGGACGACGGCGCGTATTAGCAAAAGCTCAAATAGGCGATCTTTTTTCCCTCGCCAATTCATTTCAACATAGAGGCAGGGTTGCTTTTTCTTCCGCTTCTGATGTAGTGCAAGCAGCGCAATTTGATTGGTTTTCACAGCCACGTGATGCATGTGATGGTTTGCTCTTCCTAAGAAACTTTCACCCGCGATATGTTTTTGGTTATGCTTTTGCTTTATGTTCCGAAAATGTTTTTTCCTTTTGCACAGCACGGAATGGGTATCAAATAGGGCAAGTGCCATGAGCAGATTAGTGGCTTTTTTGTGTATGCAAGTTAAAATTTATTACTTTGGATTAGTTTTATTTGTCACCAGTATCTCTGCTCTTGCCTTTTTCTGTTATGTTCGTGTAAAATTTTTGTAGTGAGTGTTGTGAATAGAGTTGGTACGTTTTTGTCGAAGGTGGAAAAAACGTGGCAAAAATAATTAACTTCATTTCCGAGAATGTTACTAACTTTTTACTAATTTTTGCTTGAAAGTTTTTTTTTTTTTTTTTTACTTTGGAAATTCAATTCATCATTGAACTAAAAAGCTTTCAGAGTAAATATCAGAATTGTCGAATAAAGGGGACAGAAAGCAACAATAAGAGAACTCATAGGCTTTGGTTTAAAAGCTTTAACCTGGATATCCTACCAGGACTGCTTTGCAATCAAAACAACAAAAATGTATGGAGAAATGAACTATATTTAGTATGTACTAAACAGGGTTGGGTTTTTGACATGACTTGGAAAACTCAAAAAACTGTCAAAAACTGCCCTCATTGTGAAATACAGGGATTTATGATATGTTTGAAACACACATGTGATTTCCTGATGCTGAAAAATTATTTAACTATAATTTTTCATCCTTTTAAAATTAAAAAAAATAAATAAATTGATAAGTGTAATTTAAATGAGTTTATAGATTTTCCTAAAATTAATTTGTTATGCGGTAAAAAAAGTTAACTAATATTAAATCTTCAACCCTGTTCAAAGCAGTTCTGCTTAAAGTTTTCAGTTCTGTCCAAAACTATATACAGTCGACGCTCGATATAGCGACCGTCTCAGTCCTACAAAAAACGATCTTTATAACGAGTGGTCGCTATAAGAGGTAGAACATAGAGTGTACTGAGATACAGTTGGGGGTTTTCTCACCGGTCGCTATATTAGGATGGTCTTTATATCGTGTGGTCGTTATAACGAGCATCGACTGTATCGTAAAATTATTTTTTGTGAGAAAATATTAAAAACAGAATGTAATTTATTAATAAAGTATGTTTTATATGAAAAATTTATTGAATGTATGCATTCAAGTGTACATAAAAATACATATTTTTCTTTTATACATTCCTAAGACTTCAATAAACATGCAATAATTAGATTAGACTCTTTGAGCATTAGCATGTTTTTGGACAGTTATTCCAGTTTCGGACATTTTGAGACAGTTCTTTAAAGATAAATACTACCTGTCCTGTCCAAAACCAGCTTCAGACTGTCAATCAAAATAGGTTTCTGACAGTTATGTCAAAAAGAGGCTTTTGACATGATGGTAAAACCACGGTTAAAACAGGATAAAACCTCCAACTGTCAAAAATGCCATCTACTGACAATGACGTTCATTAACGGAACTAGAACCTTCGATATGTGTGCACTAAGTGCTCTTCTGCTCAGGCCTCCCCTGATATTTTATCATTTCTGGGGCTTTCTAAATTGGATGTAATCCAAAACACCTTGATGGTTCTCGACTTTCTCCGGGTGAACATACTCATGAACCTGATCTAGCTCTGTTGGTCTCGGGGATCAGAACAAACAAACAAGAATAGCTTTATTTCCTGAAAGTCACAAAGACTGTTTATTAATTGCTAATGAATGTTAAATATTCATATTTGTACATAATTTCATGAAGACTAAATAATTAAGAATACAAACTTGTAATTTCATTTCCTCATGAGTGCAGCTTTCTATAGTGAAAATATTGTTTGAAAATATTTTAACTATTAAAAAATTATACTTAGACTCTAGAATAAATCATCACATAAATAATTTATTATGATAGTTTAGACATAATTTATTATAAATAATCAAGAAATGAATTTCCTCATAAAAATAGATTTCTACGATAAATAAAAAAGGTAGAATTGAAATCATTTATTTTTATGCCCAGAAAGCTTTTAAAAAAAATCAACTAACCCTCCTGGCGGAAGGCCCGAGTATATACTCAGGCAACCCTATGGAGTTTAACATTGAGTGGGAGAATCCTGCGGCTAGGAGGGTTAAGGAGCAAGAAATGTTTTCCTGGAGATAAAAAAATTTAACTTTAAGAATTCACAGTAACAACAATGTATTAAATGAAATAAATGCAGCGGCTTACCGCAATGCAAATTTATACATACCTTGTTTGTCTTCATTTTCAAGAAGTACTCATGGCTTGATTGGTATGAGCACTGCCACTCATTCTCATGACTACTTTTGTAACTCTGAGGTCGCTGATTCGAATCCGGGCCTCTTCTTCGAAGGGACTCCTGAAAATCAGCGTTGGTGATGCTAGATAAAAATCTAGGCAATCGCCCTCGCCAATCATCGGGAATATGTCCCTTTACTTCATTCCAAACCACAAGCTATATAAAACATAAATTGTATAAACATATGAGAAACAGGTAAATTATATAAACCTATAATTAACAGTACAAAAACAAATGCATAGTAAGGGATTATTTTGCGATAATTAATCCTTTTTTTTTTTATATGTTAGAACCAGGGTTGCCACAGCAGTGTGAGCCCAAAAATACCCGCCCTGGTTTTTTCGGGCTCCCACTTGAAAAAACCCACAATGTCGGTAAAGCATTTTTTTTCTTCAAAATTTACTATGACTGCATTATTTTATTAACTATTTTTGAGAAAGGAATAGAATTTGTCAGAAAATTAACATATGATGGGCAACTTAATTTTTTAGAATATTTTGAACTTCTATGTAGGTTATTTCTTTTTGATATATTTGTTGATAAGCTATGTATACTTAGAGCTACAGCCAAGGGCATAGTGAGGAGGTGCAGCTACCTCCCAAGATCAAAACTAGTGACCCCCCAATGGGAGGTCACTGTGGGCTCCCCCAAAAATTTTTTGATTAACAAATGTTTTCAACCTCTTTTCACGCCTTTTATCGTTATATACCTTGGTTCATGTGAACAAGTTCCCATTTTATTATTCGGTATAATTTGGAACTTTATTTGGTACTATACATGAAAACCCTCTACGAATGATATTCACCCCATCAAAAGTGAGCAACTACCACGAGAACACCTATCTAAGAAATTCAATGTTTTAATTGTCTCCCTCCCGCCCAAATAATTTACATTGTCGCCTAAATAAATTACATATGTATGAATTTGAATTTCTTTTGACCAAAGTATTTCTTTTGCAAAATTTTTTGAGCTTTCGAAAAACTATTTGAGTTTTCAAACAAGTACTGTCGGCACCGCTTAATCGAATACTGTTGGTTCCAAGAAATTTTATTCGATTAAACGGGGAACATTTTTTTACCTTTCCATTTTGGCAATTTTAGTCTCAAAACGTAGTAATAACAAAGAAATAGCTTTTTAAAGGAAATAATTAATGCTATTGGTAAAAAGATTTTGAAATAAGAAAAGTTAACAAGAAAATAGTATAATAATTGAGTAAAAATATTGTACGCTCATACAAAAATCATAAAAAACAATAACTTTGTTTTTCACCTTTCACTTTCATTTTCTGAAACAGTCCACAATAGTGGTTTTTTTTTTACTGTCATGTTTATTCATCAACATGATCCTTATGTTTATTATTACTCTTAAATTTTAGAAACATTCGGCTTTTCTCAAAAAAAAAAAAAAAACTATTACTTTTTTATTAACCTCCTTGAAAATCAACAAAAATTAACATTTTTGTTTTCCACAATTACTATAAAGGGGAAATAATTTTGCTTTTCAAAAAATCAAGTCTACTTTTAATAAATAAATAGGAGTTTTTTCAAATTCTCACGAGAGAAACTTGGTTTTTTTTGACGAGTTTTCAAATGGATGCCCCTATTTGAGAACATTGGCATTTAAAAGGTTAATTACAGTAGCAAATGAAAAAAAGAACGAAGATAAATAATGATCCTACCTATGGCTACATTATTCATAAGAGTTTGGTACAGTGAAATTGATTTATCAATTAAGTAAACAATTATTGATTCCGGAAAAGTTTTATTTGATGGACCAAATAATCGATTCAATTAAAAAATGAATTTAAGTCACACGCCTCTATTAGCCTTTTAAAAACAGTAGATGAGAATCAGGTCTTTTAAGTGGAAAAATAAAAAGTTTTGAAATATTACATTGGGTATAGGGTGGGTCGGGGTAATTTGGGTAATCGGGGGAATTTGGGTATAAATTACATTTTATTGAATAAAATGAAAAATAATCATTTGAGATACCTACAAAAATTCACAGTTATAAACATCCTCCATACATATGAGAATATGCCAAAAAAGTGTTTCCAACACATTTATTGAAATTGATAAAAAATAAATTAAACTTTTTGAAGATGGCAGTGTAATGCGAACCAACTACTTTCAAATAGTGTTGCGAATGAACATCTGACTCTATGTTTTTCAAATTCAATTATGTATACATTACATATGTCTACTCTAATTTGTCATTAAATTGAAAAATTTATCACTTTTAGTTTTCATGTAATTAATGATTTAAAAACACGGGGTAATTTGGGTATACCGTTCATTTGCCAATCAGAAGGACAAATGATTATTTTAACAGACTACAAAAGCGAAAAAAGAAGCCCACTATTGTGCCTAAAGCTGTAAGATTCAAAGAGCTTTCAGATAAACCTGTTAAAATAAAGAAAAAATCTACAAAAACTATCAAGATTAGTCAGTTCGAGAAAAAGTAAAAAGTGAAGATAACCTTTCCCAGCCTTCTACAAGCCATGTAGGATCATGGGTTTCAGTAAACTATCAGAGTGAATGTGGGAAAACTCAAAAAGAATTCAGGGGGCAAATAATTTTCCAAGACCCTAAAAGTCCAGAATGTTATATAGCATTAAATTTTTAAGGCAATGTGAAGGTGACGGTCAACGTTACATTTTCCCGGACGAGGATGATGTTGAATGGGTTAAGTTGGGACAGATTTCAGATACATTTCCTGTTCCAGACTATAATGGAAGATTTTTTTTAATTTGCTTGAATGTTCTCTCACAAAAAACTACTGCCCATTCCATAATTGATTAGTCATTTTGTGCAATTTTTTGTACATAACCTAGAATTTGTTTTCTTTGTAACCTGGAATTTTTTTTATTTGTTTCCTATAATTTGTCTTAATACTCATAAAAATTAGTATTTATACTATCTCATTATTTATATTATACCTACATTCAACATAAGTTTGAAAAAATTAAGTAGGGTAGTTGTTAAAAACCAGGCTTTGCTCTCTAACCATTAATACCCAAATTCCCCCGTCCACGGGGTAATTTAGGTATAGTGAAACTTAATTAGCCATTAATATACAAATGCATATATTAACTTGAAATTTGTGAAAAACTATTCTAGAAAGTCCCAATGCTAAGATGAAACAAGAAAAAGAAAAATATATAAATATAATTTTTTTTTACAGGACTGGAAAGCTCAAAGTAGGTCATTTTTATACCCAAATTACCCCGACCCACCCTAGTTATCGAGTTTAAACTTACCTCTGAGTTAATACACAATCCAATTACTTTCAGTTAGTTCAGAGAAAGAACTGATAAATTCCTCCACTGTCTCTTCTCCTTTCCACGGTCCTCGAAATACAAGATACTTTTCATTTGAATCATTTTTATCTTGAATAAAGCTGAATTTTGTTCTCAATAAATTAATTTAACTCTGATCAAGTTGCAGACACTCCGCCATTGTTACCGTGTCTTTCTGAAGCGTAGCAAGGTGCCTCACTTTTGGCGAGATATCTGTACGCGACGTTGGCGGAAAACTTGGCTTCATTTTGACACATCCGTTTGAGCTTTTGCTAATACGCGACGACGGCACCCGTGGCGTATATTTTTTGGCGTAACAGTCTCCCTACATACATATGATATTAGTATGAACACTTTAGCACACCTAAAATATATATCGCTCTTCTTTTAGACTCAGAAATCGCACTAACAACTGTGATGAGCTTATGTTGGAAAAGTACCGACCAATTTTATTTTCCAATTGTTACAAAATTGAGCATGTAATATGAAACATGTGGGTATCAGAATATAGGAAATAAATATAATATGTTATCCATTTTGAAAAAAAAGGTAATACTCAAAAATAAATAAATAAATTTGTAAAATAATAACAATTATTAATTCTAAATGCAGCAAAATCTCAGTTTCGGGCGCTCTCTTGTGTGTTTCGGCACCCGGGGCGATCGCCCCATTTTTCGGATGGCCCTGACTGTATACTGCACAGGTCTAAAATAATTCTATCATGTGGTTAAAGATCACTATTACAGTTTTTATGTTATTACATATTACCTCTATTTTACATCTACTGTTAATCTGGATACATCATTTAATAGAGTTCGTTTGAATAATATACTTTAAACTACCTACAGAGTTTAAATATTCAATTTTTTTTTTTTACTTTGAAAACATTTTTAATAAAAACATCAGCATTACGCGAATGTAAACATTCTAAATTATTTGATACACATAACTGACCTTACAGTTCAGCGGAATGAATTTGTGTACATTATGGTTAATAATTGATTTGTCTAGCGAAGATCAAAGCTGTTTATGAAAGTTTCAACAGTAAATTATTCAAACAAACATTCAAATTCAAAACATTCGCATACGCGAACAGCGAGCTCGCCCAGAGATTCGTCCTTTCCTGTGCGGCGGGCGAGCGTAGAACAAGATTTCCCGTTTCCCCTACGGAAGAAGGTGATCAACGTAGATTTCCCCTACCCAGTGACGTCGAAAAACGACTAAGTTTTTAACATTGGGATTTGTCCTGCACCTAGACGCTTGTCAAATACAAAGTTAGTGGTTACGATGGTCGGTTACGGGGGAGGGTCATGAACCCATGACCTTTCTGGGTACGCATTTGGCCTGAGGACATAAAATTTGAGTTGCACAATGCACAACACATGCCAACAGTCAATATGTAAAATCTGTACCTCAGAACCAGACTAACGTAAGTCCATTTTCGTCATTTTTCAGTAGAGGGGAAAAACGATGTATTCGACAATCGTTTTTCCCTTCTACCGAAAAATGACGAAAATGGACTTACGTTAGTCTGGTTCTGAGGTACAGAAATATATTAAGCAGTCGGCATGCTTTTCTTTCCTTAGTCTTCATTTTTAATTGCTTGCTTATTATCTGCAGGAAAATGATGCGGAAAGTATGCTAAAAATAGTTAAGTCCTAAATTTACTCTGTAATTTTAAGAGTAGCAACAACAGTGTGAAAATTTATTCAGCGCTATAGCACATCATCTGAAAACTTATTATAAAGACCCAATTCCTTTCTATACTAGGATTGGCAACAACGTAAAGCATGAGTTCCGAGAAGGTTAAATTAACATATTGCCAGTGGGGGGAGTTAAAGGGGTCTGAACTAAAGACATATTTTGTCAAAAAACACTCCCATAGATGCAAATACATTGGTCCCTCAAAGCCCGGGAAAGGGTACTTGCCCCTTCCTGACCCTCTTGAATGACAGGCCGGGATATTGTGCATGAATTTGTCATTCTAAAGAAGGCTGCCGGTGACATTCTCACCGACAATTTCAACTGCTGAGTCTGGGGGAAAATCACCGACTCAGACTAAAGTAGATCAAACAAAGATCGCAACACATTAATCCAGTTACTTGGGTAAGAAGATAAATGACATTGCTCTCCCCCCCCCCTCCTGGTGAACAGAAACAAAAATCATACTTATCATATAACTGATTGTTACTCTGAATGTCCGAAATCAGGTAAATGTCGATATCAGCAAGTAAATATCGAAATTCATATGACAAAGACATAGTCCTGAGTCCGATTATTTAGTGCGACTCCCCGGTTAAAAGGATGGGAGTTATGGGTGTAACAGGATATTCACAATCAAAGATTATTGCATCGTTGTTTATAAATAACTGAACGGGGCATTATTGAAACCATTGCTGCTATACTGCCGTGGTAAGCGCAAAAGTGATATCTGCAATCGAGCTCAAAATGAGAAAAAACTCTTTAAAGTTTTGCGCAACAGTGTATTTCAAATGAAAATTTTTCAAAATTTTGTTTTAAGAATATTTCCCGTTCTCAAATGACCATATAATTTTGTATTTTGGTAAAATACGCCACTTGTGGCGATAACTCAACTTTGCTAAAAAGTGCAGAAGCGACTTTCGTGCTCAGCACGGCAGAAAAGTTAATTTCCTAATTAAAAGATCGCATGATTTAACAGAGGGGTCTTAGAAATGAGAACATTGCTAGTGCCATTTATGAATAAAAAAAATAGATCGTTTGACATTCTTTAATGCAATTAGTGTTTTTCTTAAAAGCAAAAGTTTCTAGAATAACTTGGAAATATTAAGTTTCTTATACGGAAAGATAAACTTGCGGAAATATAACGAACCAAAGGTTTGATAACATTTCTAAAGCAATTTTAGTGAGCACGTAACTGTCACGTTTGGAATCTCCCAATGCAATTTTAAACTTTTATTTTTATATAGTTAGCAACTTTCTTTCTTCTGAAGAAAGAAGGAGATAAATGTGTCATCTCAAGCAAGTCGTTTGACTGCTTTCATCTGGGGTGATAACATCTCAAATGTAAGATAATATTACTGTTTGTTTCTTGGCTGACGAAATCATTTGCGTGCATCTTGCTCCGAATCTATCGTTTACGTGATATGATTGAAACGTGAGATGGATGTATAAAGATGAATAGAGACATTTCTTATTATTTAAAATTATATTTGAAATTAATGAGCATCATTGATGTGGGGGGTTCTGCCCCACTTGATGTTCAAAGAGCAACAAGACGATGTTTCTGCTAGAACAATTTATTATGGGACGATTTAATACAGATAACACACACACATTACAACGAATAAAAGTATTTCAAGTTTGACGTCGTCACTTGGACCATGGCTTGGCCCTCGTCGTTAGAGGCATCTTCTCTCTGCCCCGTCTCGTCGTCCGTCGTCGTCGTCTGTTCTGCCTCTTGGCTCCGCGCAGCTCTCGTCTCTTAGCTGCAGCGCCCTCTTCTGGTACAAGACAGTTGGTGGAAGAGCTGGAATGACTGGAGTGGGCACCACGGGCACCACATCTATACTCTAAGTAATATTTTTACAAAAACGATATTTTCAATTCCTTCAGAAGTGTACTTTGATGTCATAAAAATGTAACATATAGCATAACTGATACTATTTAAAGAGTATTACATTCATGTTCTCTGAGGACCTGAACAACTAGCGTATTTACATGCAGGGCCTGATTATCCAAAAGGCACGGGAAGCTTGAGCTTCCCCTAAAAAAATTTCAGGGAGCCCAAAAATGACTAAAAACTTGTGATTTAAAATTCTATTTTCTGCTCTTAAATGCATATCCAAAGGTAATTGTAAATATTAGAGCTGGTTCAATAAAAATTTTGTGGAAAGTTCTAAAAGTGAAGATATGTTTCAAAAATCATTAATCCCACCACAAGCTATTTTTAAATGTGGGATGTTTACAATGCACTTCAATTACGTTTTATTAATTCTGTGAAGTAATAAATCTAATTTAACATTGAATCCTAGAATTGCAATTCCACTATGTGTATTAAGTATAAAAATTCTACATATTAGTGGAGAAAGGGGACAGGCTTTAGTCTGAATTCTGCTTGGGCAGCTCTTAGGAATAATTGTACTCTTAGCAATATTTGTTTCAATGTCTCAAGAGTATAGAAATACCTCCTCCCCTTCGCCTCAAAAAGCAGGGGGCCTCAAAATGAGACAGAGCTTCCACTAACTTCATGGGTTAATCGGGCCCTGTTTACATGTACATGTGCACTGTAAAATCCACAAACGAATAAGAAGTGTAAAATAACATGCAAAACAATTAAAACCATTATTCATTTTTCTATAATGGTTTCTTTTGATGACTAGAGTATATTTATAATGGACCGACATACAGGGTGACCACTCCTATCCGGGCCCAATAGCTAATTTCTAAACCGTTAGAGATAAGCATATAGTTTATTTAGGAAAAAATCTCTAAATTACGAAAGGAATTTGGGCTACGAAATGTTTTTCAAAAAAATCAAATTTTGAAAGAGTTACGAAATTTTAATTTTTATACAGCTCCCCAGTCGTATTAATCATATTTAGTAAAACATTCTTGACACTGTAACGTTTAAAACTAAAAAAAAATCACTCTTCTACGACAAAAATTGACCGAGTTATGACGTTTTGAAAAATCAAGATTTTGAAGGATTTCGCATACGGTCCCTTAAGCGATCTCTCGATGACGTCATGAAATAATGCAAAATCTTGATTTTTCAAAACGTCATAACTCGGTCAATTTTTGTCGTAGAACAGTGATTTTTTTTAAGTTTTAAACGTTACAGTGTCAAGAATGTTTTACTAAATATGATTGATAGGACTGGGGGGCTGTATAAAAATTTAAATTTCGTAACTCTTTCAAAATTTGATTTTTTGAAAAACATTTCATAGACCCAAAATTCCTTTCGTAATTTAGAGATTTTTCCTAAATAAACTATATGCTTATCTCTAACGGTTTAGAAATTAGCTATTGGGCCACGATAGGAGTGGACACCCTATATACAGGGTGGTTATAAATTAACGTGAGCTGTTTGGAGCCCTCTAGCGCGTGAGCTACTGGGAGAAACACTGCCATAGACCATGGGATTTCGATTTCTAAAATAAAAAAACAGTTTAAAAAAGCATATAACATTGTGTCTATAGTATCGGTTCCGAGATGTTTTATTCGTGTAAGCGGGATATTCGTTTATTCGTTACCCGATTAAGCGGGGACGACAGCATATGTATATATTTATTTATTTAGTGATATGCCGGATATCCGTATCCGTATCCGCGAATCTGTATTTCTCCCGATCCGGCACATGATTAGTGACTACAGTATGTAAATTTGACAAGCGCTGTAGCGCAACTTCTAGAAACTTATAATTAAGACCGTATTCCTTTCTTTACTAGGATCGGCAACAATGTAAAGCATGGAATCCAAAAAGGTTTAAATCACATTTTTCCAAAGGAGGGAGAGAAAGGGTCTCAACTAGAGATCCGGCTATATTTGGTTGTTTAAGGGGGAGGAGGGGCACGGATGGATACGCACTTGGCCTGAAGACACATAATTTGAGTTGCACATGCCAACAGTCAACAAGTAAAACATGCTTAGCATAGTCGCCATGCTTTTGTTTCCTTGTTCTTCATTATTTTTTGCTTGCTTATTATCTGCAGGAAAATAATGTGAAAAGTAGGCTAGCAATGGATGAGTCCTAAATGTACACTATTATTTCAAGAGTAGTGTCTACAGTATGCAAATTTAATCAGCATTCTAGCGTATCATCTGGAAGCTTATAATAAAGGCCCAAATCCTTTCGTAACTAGGATCGGCAAAAATGTAAAGCATGGGTTCCGAGAAGGTAAAATGCACATAATTCAAGGGAAGGGGGAGAAAGGGTCCGAACTAAGGACATACTCTGTCGAAAAATACTAAAAAACACGCCCATAGATGCATGTGACATTGCATCTATGGGCGTAGATAGCATTGGACCAATGAGGGACCAATCCCCGGGCATTGGTCCCTCAAAGTCCGGGGAAGGGCCCCTTCCTGACCCCCTTGAATGACAGGCCTGGATATTGTGACTGAATTTGTCATTCTGAAGAAGGCTGCCGGTGACATTCTCATTGACAATTTCAACTGCTGAGTCTGAGTGAAAATCCCCAACTCAGACAAAGTAGGTCAAAGATCGCAACATATTAAGCCAGTGATTTGGGGAAGAAGACGATCATCATTGCTCAATCCCCCCCTCCCTGGTGAACAGAAACAAAAATCATTCTTATCTCATAACTATGGATAAAAAGGAAAACTGCTGCTGCAGTTAGTTTGTTACTTAAAAGATGAAACTACTAAGCAGTAGAGATTAGAGAAGAAGATGTTGCTAGTGCCATCTATAAATATAACACAAGGTTGCTTGACTTTCTTTAATACAAATAATAATTTGTTTCTTATAAATAAATGTTTCTTAAATAACTTTGAAATAGTTTAGTTTCATTTATGGAAAGAGAAAACTTGCAGATATATAATGAACCAAAGGATTGATAAAATCTCTGAAGCAATTTTAGCGAGTAAGAAACTATTGTATTTTGAACTCCCAGTAATATTTTACATTCTTAGTCGTATATATTAAGTCACCGTACTTTGCCATTAATCGTATTTTGTCTGCTTTGTTTAAGTTCTAGCAAATCGCCCTTAACTTGGGTGA
>JAXGGA010010499.1:0-46557 GCA_038373865.1 Uloborus plumipes | reverse complement strand
AGCAATTTGCCTTTAATATCCATAGACGAAGGTAATTATAATTCTTCATCTTATAAATGAACGCTTCTTTAAAACGGAACGTATTCCTAAATTCTTCGAACTACTTCTGATAATTTATGAAACCACAGTTTAGGCTTACAAAATATGCCTGAATTTAACGCTATATTGAAGTAATAATACAATACTGATTACCTAATTATTTATTTGAAGGAGAAGTAAGTTTGAACGTGTGGTTTAAAGATAGGAAGTATTATTCTTAAGAAATATGTAATTAAATTTCCAAAAAAGGAAAATTATTTGAATAACTAAATCACATTTCGATAGTTCAAATTTCTAACTTCATTTTCTAAAATACATTTTCTGCAAATTTCAAAAATTTTATTTAGCTTAGCAGATCAGTTTTCAATAAGATTTGCTAAGACGAAAAATTTACATTTTTATTAAGCTGTATATTTTCACACAAAAGACAAAAGCGTTGAATCCCATTTTAGCAGCTTCAAAATATCGTAATAACATTACTTCAAAACTTGTGAGAATAACATGAAAGCACATAATACAGCTAACTATAAGAAAAATTTTCCTAAAATGAATTGCTTGTTATGGTAAATATATAAAATAGTAAAAAATACCTTCTTTATCGTATGCAAAAACAGTTTCTATACCTTTAACGCACTGTTTTTAACCCTCGTGGGTCCCTCCCATTTCAGTTACACTCAAGACCCTTGGGGTCATAAACGACCTCAATGCTTCTTTTAACCCTTTATTTACTGCATTATGAACTACGGAAAATTTCTGCATAAATATATTTTATTTTAGCTGCCTTACTGCTAGTTAAAGGATATCCAAGGAAAAAAATATCCCCGGTGCGAAATTTAATTTGTAAGAACCAATTAATTAAAGTGGTACTTAAAAGTACCGTCAGTACACTATGCAACAGTTTCCTCATAATAGAAAAAAATTACGGATGATATTTCTATTGAAATTTGACCTCTTTAAATAGGTAAATAACAAAAAAAAAAACATTAAAAGCAAAGAAATGATCAAATTGAAAATTTTATTTTATACATTATGAAAGTAGAAAAATTTACAAGTAATGGTAAACATAAAAGCAATTTTTTTTTCATTTACGCATAAAAATACATCACAAGTTGAGCATTTTGAATGGGGTTTTGACTAAATATTTTTTATCGCACATTGATTCACAACGCACTCGAGCCGACACGAATGTTGGCCAATGGCATTCTCAATTTTCTAATCGAACATCATTTTGGAAACAGACAAATTTCTCTTTCTTCTCTTTTTTTGCGCAAATAGTGTGCGCTTCTCCATTAGATTTAGGTCTCCCTTTTCGCTTTGGTTGAGTTTTCGCTTTTGTAAGTAATCCCTTAGTAAGGCAGCGCTTATATGCAAGGGACGGCATATTCTCATCGCGCATTTCTCTATATGCACAGAACTTAACTCCTGATTTTGCTTATCACTGCACTCATAGTCTTCTTCCATTACTGAGTCAACATCTTCCAAATCTGACGAAAAATGCTGTAATATACTATCTTGCAATTCTTCATCAGATGAATCCTCATGGATATCACTACCTTCTGATGGAAGGTCTTTCCAGACATCCAAAGTCTTCTGAATGGTGAGACTTTTCTTTCGGGGTGTTCTAAAAAAAGAATAGAATATTTTTACTATTACTTGAAAATTTTTTGTGTCAAGTGCATCATATTGTCCCACATACACACACAATAAAAAAAAAATCTAGCATTTTTTTTCTTTGCGGAATGCAAAAGCAAATTTACGCTCAATACTAACATTTTTGATTGCCCTTGAGAGTGTTAGTAAAAAACAAATAAATTTATAATTAAAAAAAAATATATATATAATTGAAATCTAAAAAGAATATCAAAACATATTGCTATATTATAATTCCATAATTATATTATACCAAACTGAAATACCATAGATAGCACGGACAAGATGAAAGCAAATTTTTCTCCCTCGCTCAAAAAAGTGCTACGTGTACTGGCGGTACTTATAAGTACCACCGAATAATTCAACCCCTATTCACATTACATAAACTGATATCTTATAAGAATTGGGTGGATAATGTTCTAAGACAATACAGAATGAGTAAAAAAAATAAAACACTTACCTTTCGTTTGATATTATATATTTGTAGCCAGAAAAAGGTGAGAGCAGCAATCCGTGCAAAGTGACAGCAAAAATTCAGGATGTGTGCTAGAAAATAGCTTTCTTTCTGGCAAAATTCATCAACCTAGAACAACTAGTGCTATCTATCTTGAAAAAAGGAGAGTTAAAAGAGTATTTCTACAATGTAGATTCAAAATGTGAGTTATGGTTGTTGTGCTATAGCTTTTTAAAGTGATTGGTACTTATAAGTACCGTCAGTAGATAAAGGGTTAATTAATTTATTATAATTATTGAATGTTACATGCATTATTTAAGTTCACACACTTTTCAATGTTAAAAAAATAAAAATAAAAGGACACAATCAAAGTAAAATTTAATTTATGCATTAAAAATTAAAATTTTAGAGCAAAACTTACAATAACTGTAGATTTATTTACAACCGTTACAGACCTGAAAAACATGATTTTTTGCAAGTGAATTTCAAACACTTATGACATTTTTCGATGCATTTTCTGTCCAATCCTCTTGGACAAAAGTTGCAACTTCCTCTTTTTTTGGCATTCTCTGGAAGTGACCCAAGGGTCTTGTGTGCAAAAAATGCAATTAGGGAAAAATAAAACACAATAATAGCATTATTTTGAATAGAAAACTAGAAGAATAAAAGCCACAAAATGCTATTAAAAACAAATGGTTGATTAACAAGATATATTAAACAGAAATTGCATTGGGGTCACATATGACCCCAAGGAACCCACGAGGGTTAAACTGTACCAGCACTGCCACACGTTTAGCCTTGGCCGCATCTCTTGCACGTAACAACATGTACCGGTGCAGTCCCTTTTGAAATTAAAATCCCTCAAACCCAAGTATACCCCATTCTCGAACAAGCCCCCTACCCGCCAATCATTTACCCTTCTGACCACTCGTAGTCCCGGTTAATCCCTAATATTCTCTTACCGTTAAACCCTACTTTACCATTCCCGCTTACCAGGATTCACCTCATACTCTTAGGACAGGTTAGACATTACTTACACCTTACCGCACTTGAAGTTAAAGGAAGTTCTCTTTTCCACAGAATGAATTAGTTTAAGATATCCGGAGCTTCAAAGATTCTGAATATATATCTGGTTCGTTTACCCCAGATTAACCCATTTATGCCCAAGTTTTTTTTAACATTTTTTTCAATTTTTATCTGCTTAAAACTCTTAGGGCCCTGCTCCACATCAGCAGAAAACGCGACCGAAACCAAAGGCAGAAACCGAAAATCCGGGTATTTTCCATAGAAATACTATTTAATCCATTTTACATTTCTGCTTTATATTTCTACTTTACGTCAATGTGGAGCTTGACCCTTACATGGAATGGTTTACATACATTTTAGGCGTAAAATAGATCGCCGTTGCCGTATTTATTAAGTTATTTAACGTCCTGTTTATGGGACAATGGGCAGATATGTGAGAAAAATATGACCTTACTTGACTTTACTTGTGCTAAGTAACATTACAGAAGGCATCTCTGATCAATTTTAAGCAAATCATTTTGAAACAGTTTAATGTTATGAAAAATAAGTTCGCAAAAAAAAACTTACTTTCTGTGGCTACCCATGCTGAATCGTTGCTTGACTGATTTATCTAAAAATAGCTGTCAAAAATTGAACTCTGATGTCCAACTAGTGGTTCTATCTGGTTTTCTCAAGAAGAAGGACTATTTAACTTGTGAAAAACAGCTTTAGTAAAATGTAACCCATTACAGGTTTTTGTGTGTAGTAACTAACAAGCGTCCCGTTTTTAGGCTACTGGGCATAAATGGGTTAAAAAAGGAAATCAAGCTATTCGTATACCTAACCTTAAAAATGTTTAAGCTGAATTATTAAATACAGTTCCCCCTCCCCCTCCCAAAAGCAAAAAGCTGCCAAGGAATTTCGCCAGCAATCAAAAGGCAAAATATTTCATCATTAAATAGCTCGAAATTCTGCAACTTGCAGAGTACACTGTTAAAAATTTTCCTGAAATTTTACGGTAAAAGTTACTGGCATCCATGTTGCCAGTAACTTGTACCGTAATATATTTTTTACTGTAAAATTTTACGGGAGAGAAAACGAGATTTAAAAAGCGCGAGATACGACCGACAAGGATCGAACCCGGGACCCAATTTTTACACACTGCTTTACTATGCACTGTACCAGATGAGACACATCAGGAAAGCGGAAATAGGATGTCATGTGCATCTCACAGTAAGTCATCAATTGGGGCTGCAATCGCAAATTTTTTATCGGTACAATTTACTGTAAAAATTTTCTGCACCGTAAACGCTTCTTTTTACAGTAACATTTACCATAAAAGCTTCCTGAATTTTTAACAGTGTAGTGTAAAAAATGCGTGCTTATTATTATGATTTAATCATAATTGTCATTATTATAATTATTTCCCCTGCGTTTTTTTTTCAAATCTTTCTAGATTCGAAATTTTATATCGAAGGAAAATGTTATGAAATTGATTTATATGATTTTTCTTGATGCGTTTTTACACAGAAGGGCTGGGAAAATATTTCTTTAGTTTAAAATGTTTCTGATAAGTTACAGTATAATACAGCTAATTTTGCAGTAATAAACTGTAAAATTGCTAATTTTACAGTAATAAACTGTAAAACTGTTAAAATCACAGTTTCTTACCATGTATTTCAGTTTTAAACTGGAACATCTGCTGCAAGTATTATACTGTTGTTTTTACAGTATAATACAGCTAAGTATTACGGCAATAAACTAAAATTTCTAACTTTACAGTAAGAAACTAAAATTGCTAGTTTTTCAGTTTATTACAGTGCATTTTAATTTTAAATTTTAACCTCGGCTGCCAGTATTATACTGTTTAAACAACAGTTCGTTTTTTGCAGTGTATATTTGATTCTTAGACATTCAAATAACTCCTTTTATCGAAAATATTATACCTTTAGAAACGTAAATCTTTTAAACAATACTTTTTTATGGCGTGTTGTGAGAATTACAAAAAAGGATAAACTTAGATTTGGACATCATACTAAAACATATGATTCAGTCCAGCTTGAACGTTCTAACAGACTTTAAATCAACATTGCATTACTTAAATAGAAAACAGGAGTTCAAGCATCGTTCGTTTCAATAGAAGAGTCTGGTAAGTCGTTCTAATGATCGTTGACTGCACAGCACAACCATACTATTGTTCAAGCATCATGATATGTTTATAAATTATACGTAACATTTAATGTGGATATTACCTTAATGACAAGTTAGTAGTTACTCCCATAATCAATATTAATGTTTTCTGAGAGAAAAATCCATTAAATCAAATAATATCACAACTAATCTATAGATATATAAGGAATGTATGTATATACAGGGTGTCCACTCCTATCGTGGACCAATAGCTAATTTCTAAACCGTTAGAGATACGCATGTAGTTCATTTAGGAAAAAATCTCCAAATTACGAAAGGAATTTTGGGTCTATTCAGTGTTTTTCAAAAAATCAAATTTTGAAAGAGTTACGAAATTTAAATTTTTATACAGCCCCCCAGTCCTATCAATCATATTTAGTAAAACATTCTTGACACTGTAACGTTTAAAACTAAAAAAAAATCACTGTTCTACCACAAAAATTGACCGAGTTATGACGTTTTGAAAAATCAAGATTTTGAAGGATTTCGCATACGGTCCCTCTAGTGATCTCTCGATGACGTCATGAAATAATGCAAAATCTTGATTTTTCAAAACGTCAAAACTCGGTCAATTTTTGTGGTAGAAGAGTGATTTTTTTTTAGTTTTAAACGTTACAGTGTCAAGAATGTTTTACTAAATATGATTGATAGGACTGGGGGGCTGTATAAAAATTTAAATTAAGTAACTCTTTCAAAATTTGATTTTTTGAAAAACATTGAATAGACCCAAAATTCCTTTCATAATTTGGAGATTTTTTCCTAAATGAACTATATGCGTATCTCTAACGGTTTAGAAATTAGCTATTGATCCACGATAGGAGTGGACACCCTGTATATTTTTTTGTTTGATCCTAATACAAATCCACAGTTTTCGTCGGATTTTCATTAAACTTGCAACAGTGGTTTCTTGATGCACTAGAATTTACATAGGTGGGGTTTTGAAATTTTAAAAAGATCCAAACAGTTCAAAATTCAATTTTTTTTGTCTCGAAATGGCCATTTTCTTTCAATTTTGAATATATAGAGCCTAGCCTAAGCATACAAATTGACAAAATTTAACACACTTAACTATGAGTATTTTCCAGCAAAGATTTCGTTTAACAATGAATTATAAATTTAAGGCTCACCTATTTCATTTTAGCATGAATAAGTTTAAAACAATTATAATTACCCATGTCGTATTAATAAGCACTCGGCCAACGCTGGGTAATAATCTACTTAAGTATATAATAGAACTAGGTAACAAATAGAAGACCTTCTCGTATCAAAACGTAGCCTCTACTGTCTTATGAGAACACTTGCATGATAACTAATTATCAGTTCACCTGCTACATGCAGTCAAAGCTCTGATTACAGCAATGTGCACACCAAAGACTGCCAAACAGTAGTATTAAGCTATAATGTTAGTTCGAAACTATACGATTAGAAATGTATTCCAATTATAACTGACAGAGTGGAAAACAGTATCAGTGTGTGCTTTGCATCTAAATACCACTATGTTATGCTGTGTTCATGGTTAGAAAGAGATATATTTGGTAAACATGTCTTTTTGAAGTTGTACTTTTTTTCTAAATTAAGAGCATGAAATGAATTAGTGAGCACAGCCGTTAAAATACATTTTGCAAAATCATGTAAATAATAACTGTTTGAAAAATAAATATTTTGTAACGTTTAAAAAAAAAATCTAAAGATATAAAAATGGATAGATGTTTAAAGATATGTTTGTTCCTTCTACAAATCCAATTTTCGTCGTGTTTTCATCAAACTTGACCCAGAGATTCCTCGATGCACTAGAATTCACATAAGCGTGGTTTTGAAATTTTAAGAAGAATCACAAAAAGCACAAAATTCATTTTTTTTTTGTCTCAAAATGGCAATTTTTTTTTAAATTTTGAATACATAGAGTAATTACGATAAGCTTATAAGCTTCAAATTGATAAAATTTAACACAATTAATGTGAGTATTTTCCAACAAAGATTACGATTAACAATGAATTATCAATTTAAGGCTCACCTATTTCATCTTAGCATGAAATAAGTTAAACACAATGCAATACCGGACAACGCCGGGTAATAAGCTAGTATACTATAAAATGTATGAAAATATCTTATATTAGTATAAATAAACATAAAACACGAAGATAACAATAATTAAAAAATAATTAACAATAAAAAATAATAATAATGTGCGAAAATAACAAAGGTAATACATCTAATAAATAATTAAGTTGATGAATATCACGCAAATAAATTAAATGTTAGCTAACAAATGAAAAACTTCACTTCGAAGTTTAAACTGTTATGACGCTTTAAAGACACTCATAACAATAGTTATATGACAGTTATTTTGAACAACATGGATGTCTTTTTCAGCATTCTATATGTTTTTCCCCTGACTTTTCCAATTCAGATCTCTGGGGATATAGTAAAAGAAACCAGCGCACAATTTGAAAAAAAAAAAAGAAACGAAAAAACCTTTGATAAACATGCTTCTTGGGAGTAGCGGCAGATGCGTTTTTGTAGAGTCAGAAGATGCGGGTTTGCTGTGAGGATTCAAGAAGAATTGTTTTCCTTTTCTTTTATTTTTCACCCGACGTATATAAAGATCTTTGTATCGAAAAAACATAATCCTGAGCAATTTTTTACACAAAAAATTATTTTACTTTCTGCATTCGTAGAGTACTTAAATTATTTTTTTAACTCACATTGCTGTATAGATCAAAGAAGAAAAAATCAACAACAGTTTAAAACTTTTCTTACACAATATTAGAATATTCATTTGAATAAGAAACCCGATAGTATATTCTAGATTGTGAGACATTTGTTTGTGACATTCATGTGACTTTATCCAGATTTTTTAGACTTTATAGACTAAGGAAGTACTGAGCTGTGATATGTAACATTTGCAAGGAAATATTTAGAGCTATATTTTGAGCCTACTTTTGCATTTTGAAGAAATTCAGTTTAACAATTCTAGTTTTTAAATTAAAAAAATATAAATATTTTAAAGCAAGGAGGTGTCAATATATTTAAAAAATATATTTGTCCGTTCAGCATTGGGGAAAAGTGGTAATGAAACATTTGCGAACATTATTGTGACTAAACATCGAGGCGAAATGAGCAATCAGTTTGGAAAAATTTCAACACTTATTTAATACCTGTGAGAAACATTGTTGTATAAAAATTTCCCAATATCCGAAAAAATGAGCGCAAAATTAGTCTCGAACATTATTGAAGAGCTACATTAAAAAAAAAAAATTCTCTGGAAAATGGTTTTAATATACCTCATAAAAGCCGGACAAAAATTTGAAATTTATGTAATTTTTCTTTCCTTTTTTTGTCGGCCACATAGCACATTAATATTTTCTTCTTTTTTCATACATAAAACTTGGATTTGGTATCGATTACACTTCACGCGAACCACGTTGACCCTAATTAATTAAGTGGATTTAATTAGGTGGATGATTGAAAAAATCGGGTTTTTTTAATTGCTGGATCAAAAAGGATTTTGTTCTGTTTTTGATGATTTGATTTATTAAAGCAGTGGATTCAGCTAACCACTGATTTAATTATTCGACGTCCACTGTAATACAAAAAAGTTAATACATTGTGATTTTCACGAAAACGAGTACCTATAACAAGTCTTGATGCATATTCTAACGAACACACTACTCTCGATATATGGTGAATAACTCGGAAAACATTCACTTAGTCTTGCTGAGCACAGCCTCATAAATATTTCTTCTCTAATTCCCACATGCGATTTCCAAACGCGCATTTGAATTTGTAATTGATTTGTAAACCTTAGATATATATATCGATTTCAACGTTACATGCATTTTGGAGTGTGCAGAAACTACATATGTCTGGTATCGCTTCCGGAAATCCATAATTCCACTCCGGTATTCGACTCACGTGCAAAATGAATTCACATTTCTCACTTTCTAAGCTTTAGTGGTAGTGATATTTCACGTGTATTTAAGGATCTACAATTTAAGGAGTTGTGTATGTGCGCCTCGTGTTTGATGTAGAAAACCAAAAAGTACTACGTGTCGTCAGACTACTTTTCCGTGTTTCTATTTGCATCAACGGAGAGTGTTGTTATCATATGGGAATATTCAATAAAAGTATTGTTAGCAAACATAAATCATGTAAGGAAAATTAGTAAATGCATGAGTTTGAAGCATATGAATGTATCAGAAACAGAAATGTTTAAAAAAAATACCCCATTAGAAATTCCAAGTATTTGAATGCTACATTTATTTGGTTGTTGGTTGGTACGTAAGGAAATTTAATAGGCTACATTATGCCGCACGGAAAACGAAGAATGTTACCAAAATAGTATTATAGGATATGAAGAAGGGTTGAAGGTTAAAATAAATTTCCGAGAAAAAAAGAACGTATATATAAAGTTCTAAATTAAGAAAAACTGGTCGAAGCAATGAACTACTAGATAAGTTTGAATAACAAGAAAATGAACGATGCAAAAGTGGAGAAACAAACTTGAATATACGAGGGTTGCTACTTATCTTTCTTTCAAAATGAGGATATTTTAGAATCTCCACAATTTTTTGGTGCGAAATCATCATTAACGTTAAGTTATAATGATTAACGTAATTAATTATTAACGTTAAATTATAATTGTCGTTAACTTTCAGAAAATAATCTCAAAACAGCTGAATCAAAATATATTTTCCATGCATAGTTCTTCATCAGAAGCGTTTTCCAACACACTTTTATGAGGAAAATCTGCCTTTAAATTCTGGATCTATATTGGTGTTTATTTTTAAACATTCAAAATGGAATAAAACTTTATTCAAATAAAAAATTTTAATACGGGAATGCTGTGACCTCGACGAGGAGTTTTAAATTTTAAAAAGTTTGCTCGAATGAAATTGTTTACACTAATGTTGTTGGTTCAGAGAGGGGGGGGGGGGGTTAACTCCTCAAAACGAAAAAAATTCAAATTAAAAAGTCAAATACGGGAATAGATGTCCTCACGGTGATCTTTGGAGCAAAAGAAAGTTCTTGCGAACAGGACTGTTCCCTCTAAAGTTTTCACAGGATGGGTTGGACAGACAGACCAGCAGAAACATATGTTCCCCATCACAAACCCTAATTTCTGATTTTTATTTTGTCTATACTTCATTATTTTATTTATTTTTGACATTTTTTTGCAATTAGCGACATTTGTAGGAATTGAGAGTCAACTCAATAGAGTTATAGAAAAGTCGTGTGTAGTCGAGCTACGACGTAACCTGAAACTTCTTCTTAAAGTTTTACACCTCAATATATTTGACTCCAGAAGCTTGACCAATTTGAAAACGTATTCATTTTAAATTCAACTATGTTTCGCTGGATACCTTATTTACAAGAATAATTAATTGTTAAAAGCTAAACGCGGAATAGAAACCATAATTCTAGTACTTGGAGTGTGTAAAAACTTAGTTCTAATTAAAGCTGAAATTGTAGCAATTATTAATCTAATTAATTGGAAAAACAGAAATCGAAAACTTAATATAATCACAATTTTTGCTTTTTCCAAGATTATTAACACAGAATTTATTAATAAATTTCATCAGTATACTAGCAAAGCACAGTGAACCCATGGTATTAATTTACTTCTTAAACAAAATTTACATTCAATCCATCCATATCTCAAGCGTGGAATGTCGTACAATAAGTAATTGTAAACTATCTCGTCCAAAAGTACTGTGCGGGAAATTTGAGAGCTCTGGAACGTGTTTTTAACTAGTTACTGAATTGACTTAAGACATTTGGTAGAAATAATAGAATGATGCGAGTTTGAAATTTGAGGAAGAGTTCATATTTAATAAGTTACTAATTGAGTTAATTGCAATAAGCTGATTTGAAATAATAGTGAAAATATTTAAAAAAAAATGAAATCTATTGCATCGCATTAAATGTTTTGCAGTCAGAAAAATCGCATTTATTTGTCAAATAATATCGAAAAAAGTGATAATAAATTAGGATTTTAAGATTGAAAAATATGCCGACAGAGTGGTATAGTGGTTAAGACGCTGGCCTCTTACGCCCAAAAGCGCGGGTTCGAACCCGGTTCCAGTCGGTGGATTTTCATGATGCAGAAAATCGACAGCGTTCATGTCGTATGATTATGCGGCATATAAAAGATCCCTCGAGTACTTGTTTGGCTTATAGTATATCTTGGCAAAACTAAATTCCTAGTGCAGTTTCGCATCGAACAGAGCCCAAGTGCCTCCATATAGTGGGGAAACTGGGAGTCAAAATACTTGTGGCAATGGTATTCCGCCGATGGTGGTGCCACATGAAAGAGTGAATGCCGCTTCTGGGGAATGCACTAGGTCTGCAAATGGCAAGAAGCTAAAACGCAGCCCTATTTGAAACAAACAAAGATTGAAAAATATATGTGTCAGTCTGTCAATTGCTCCATTCTTTGGGATTTGGATCATTTTTGAGGAAATAATAGGATTCGAGTCATTCATCTATTGATCGCAGCATCCCGGCCAGAACACCCCATTCTCATGTCACAACTTTGGATTTCAGCTCTATTTTATTTAATTTAGATCAGCTTACAAAATTGAACATTTACCATTTCCAGAAAATTTAAGGCATGTATTATTTTCGAATTGACTCATTTGCTTTGAACGCTTCTTAACGTCGACGTTGTACAGAACAAAAAATTTTTCTACAGTAAAATATAACTTGACATTAGCTAATTCTGTTAACTTTGAATCATTCCTACATTCTGAGCTTAAAAACAGATTTGCTTTGAATAAGAAATATGGGAGTGAGCATTTGAAATAGATTTTAATATAAAATATTACTTGATTGAAGTTTACAAATACTTTGTGCTACTGATGTAGAGAAAAATGCAGCGTTAAGGAGGCACAAATAAGCAGGGAAACTGCAGACACGTGTTTCAGCGTTACAAGGAACGCCTTTTTCAATGCAAAAAAATTTTGAGCTTATGGATGCACAGACATCCGACAAAAGCAACGGAAACAGAAGCGAACATCTTAAAAAGCAAACATAGCGGGGTCATCCTCTATGTTTGCTTACAAAAAATAAAATTAGTGATGTTGCATATAAAATTAAACGGCAACTAACCTACTTTACAATGACATTTACCAAATTGGTCTATCTATATTTGGTGCCGAGTTATGATCCCTTTTATGCTCCCTCATCCATGGAAAACGAGGGGTCTTCCAAAGTTCAAAGTCTCATAAATAAAAAAATAAAAGATAAAAATCTAAATATTAAGACTTTTGATTACCTCAAGGAGTACAATAATTGTACTCCTTGACATTTGCTCATCAATTATTGATGCTCATCTCGTTTGCTCATCAATTATTGATGAGCCAGATTTGAAAGAAATACAAAAATGTAAGGGAAAAAACGTTGGATCACTTGACATGGAATGACCCATATTGTAAAAGCAGACATTCTTTTTTTACAGTGTATTTCCGATGCGTTAGTTAAGAAGAAGCTGTATGATACTAAAATCCTTTATGAAACCCCATTTTCCCAGAGATTTTCCAGTAAACAAGCATTTATTTTTTACAGAACACTGTTTTCAGTAAATACTCGGCTATTTCGTTAAAAATCACGCTACGCTTTCTAAAACATTATAAAATATCCGCATTTAATGAAAAAGAAAAATACTTAAAAGATCAACCTTTTAACTTTTGCTGGGTGAAAGTAAAACATTTATACAAAAAAGAGAAAGTGCTATTGAAATCAACCTGAATAAATTACGCAGAATAGTTTGCTTACACGCTCGTATTGAAATAATATCAGTATTGGATCTCCTTCCCCCAACATCTATCAAAACGATCACAGAAGCAAATTGCCTTAGATGGAAGATTGCTTCCCATCAGAGGGTTGTCAAACTAGTACTGAAACTCAGCGTTACGCTGCCTATTACTGCCATAGGTAATCTAAGACTATATTAGAGTTCTCTACTCAGAAGGGAATATAAACACACGGTAGTTATTACATATTCATAAATGAGGAGATTAAGTTCGGTAACTAGCTTATGAGGGACGGAAACAGATTGGAATTTCTATTTCTGTGTTTTTTAGTTTTAGTAACCGTGCAAACTAAAATCGGCAGCCTTAAAATTTGGTACGTACGTGCGTTTGTCAGAGAAAATAGTACAAGCACGCACTCTTTTGGCTTATTTTCGAATTTTAATTTTTTAATTTGTTATTGAATTTTCATAGATGAGAAGATTACTTTCAGTAACCAGCTGCCGATAAAAATAGATTTTAATACTATTTCAGTGTTTTTCAATTTTGTAACTGTGCGAACTAAAATCTTCAGTCTAAAAATTTGGTACGTGCTTTCTTTTATCAGAGAAAATATACTGGCGGAAAAAAAATCCCAACACCAAGAAAGACTTGTGTTAGATAAACGAAATTTGGTAGGCGTGTTTATACAACTGAAAGATGACAACGATTGACATTTCGTGTTCCGCGCATAAGTGTGGCGCAGCTGGCGTCACTCAGAACATGCAAATAAGGCTTGTTTTAAAAGCGTGTTGTGAAGCTCGTGTGTATTATTTTTCCGAGAAACTTGACGAATTGCGTTCATGTTAGCCAGGAATACCTTTAAGAAGACGAAGAAGCCATTATCAACAGCTCACCGAGTTTAAACGAGGTCGTACAATTTGGCTACGAGAAGGTGGATTTTCATTTCGCGATATTGCAGAAAGACTTGGGTGGGAATGTTTCCACCATGCATGATTATTGGAAGCTATGGGCAAGGGATGGTACTACCTCAAAAAGATCGAGTTCTGAGTTGCCACGTGGCACGACTGAGAAGGAAGATCGCCGAATCTTGCGTACGGCTGTGGCGCATCGTAATGCATCTGCGGTTGACATTAGAGCTGCAGTTGGTACCGTCGTGACCCAAGGAACGGTAAGAAACTGTTTACTTCAAGGACAGCTCCGAGCCAGGCAATCTGTAGCCGGTATTCCATTGACTGCAAACCATTGCTTTTCCGACGGCAGTGGTTCCACGACAGAGCTCACTGGAGGTCGGAGTGGAGATCTGTTGTAATTTCTGATGAAAACAGATTCTGAATTAGTGCCAGTGGTGGCTGTATATTGGTCAGAAGGAGGCCAGGGGACCGCCTGCATCCAAGCGGTCTACGGCCTAGACACACGGGACTCACACCTGGAGTTATGGTCTCTGGAGCAATTTCCTACGACAGCAGGGGCATTCTTGTGGTTATCCCAAACTCACTGACTGAAAATTTGTCGTCAGTCTATTAATTTTACCAGTAGTACAGCCCTTAATGAGTAGCATTCAAGGGGGCGTTTTCCAACCGGATAACGCTAGCCCTCACATCGCTGCTGTAACGCAATGTGCTCTACAGAGTACTGACATGTTACCATGACCTGCAAAATCACCAGGTCTGTCTCCAATTCATAACGTATGGGATATCATGGGATGGCACCTCGAGCATCATCCACAGTCAGCAATGACGGTCCTAGTATTGACACAGCAAGTGCAACAAGCATGGAACTCCATACCACAAAGTGTCATTCGGCACCTGTATGACATAATGCATGCACGCTTGCAGGCTTGCCTTCAAAATTCTGGAGGTTACACCCTCTATTAAATTAACATAATTTTACATTTGCACAGCATTTTCTTGAGCTTAAATTAGCCATTGATCTTGTACATTTAATCAATTAAACATGTTAACTAGACAATTGCATTACCCAAATTTCATTACTCTACGGCAATTTTTTCTTGGTGTTGGGATTTTTTTTCCGCCAGTGTAGTATAGACACACACTTGTTTTGACTCATTTTCTAATTTAATTTCTTAAATTAGTCATTACATATTCAAAAATGAGGAGATTACGTTCAGTAACTAGCTTATGAAGGACGAAAACAGATTGGAATTTCTATTGCTGTGTTTTTCAGTGTTGTAACAGTGCAAACTAAAATCTTCAGTCTTAAAATTTAGTACGTATGTGCTTTTATCAGAGAAAATAGTATAGCCACGCACTTCTTTTTTGGCTCATTTTCTAATTCTATTTGTAATTAGTTATTACATATTCATAGATGAGGAGATTACGTTCAGTTACTAGTTTACCATAAAAACTGATTTCGATACTATTTCAGTGTTTTTCAGTCTTGTAACCGTGCAAACTAAAACTTTCAGTTTTAAAATTTGGTACGTACGTGCTTTTATTAGGGAAAACAGTACAGACACGCACTTTTTTGACTCATTTTCTAATTCTATTTTTTAAATGAGTTATTACATATTCATAGATGAGGAGATTGCGTTCATTAACTAGCTTATGAAGGAACAAAAACAGATTGGAATTTCTATTTCTGTGTTTTTCAATTTTGTAACCGTGCAAACTAAAATTTTCAGTTTGAAAAATTGGCACGCTTGTGTTGTTATCACAGAAAATGGTGTAGACATAATGGTTATAAACATCATATTTTATGCGAAAGCAATTAATATTAGTTTGGGGTGTTGATTTCAATTTATTTTGTATTGTAATGAGCTGAAAAACGCAAGGATTTGATTAAAAGGTTATTAAATTGTGTTTTAATTTATTCGTTTTCTTAATGCTCTTAAAAAGACGTTTTTTTACCATTACATGTGAAGAATTTTTTCCGTTGTTTGCGTTTCTTCATTTTTGAAAACGATCAGCACAATATTCATTAAAAAAGTAATATAAGTTTAGGGTAAACAGTTTCTAATTGTGTAAAAGCCATTAAGTACCAAAGTTACTGAAATAAAGTCACTGAACTTAAAATCCTGATGACCTACATACAGAGAAATCATTTTTAGTTGTTTAATACAAAAAACGCTCACCTCTTGGAAACCAAATGTCATTAATGAATAATAAAAACCGGAACTTACCTAAAAAAAGAAAATATTTGTTAGAAAAAAACATTGGTGACTCCCTTAACAATATTTATTCATAAAATGTATTAAAGAAAAAAATCCTTTCATATGTATGCATAATTTTTTCTAGACACAAGAAAGACATAGTAAAAACTATTTCGCATTAAATGATTTCATTAGAAAAAATCAAGAGATAAAATTATGTTAGATAAAAATATTGATAACTTTAAACCAGTGATTCTCAACCTTTTTGCAGCTACCGCCCCCTTTAGGGTTAAAAATTTTTTTAGCGCCCCCTTTGCGAAGGAACGTAGAAGGGGAAGAGGGAGGGGGGAAGTAATTTTTTTTGACCGGTTTAACTCTATAATTTTGCCGAAACGGATAGTTAGAAATGACTATAAAGTTTTAAAAAAATGCTTTTTTTTTTCTTTAAGATCATTTTTAGAAAAATCGGGCATTATTCCCCCTCTGAAAAGCTGTGGCAGTAACAACCAAGTGCCTAAAACGGGTCCATTAAATGAATGAACAATTTTTAAGGTAAATAAGAACAACATGGTTTGAAATTAAAATGCATTGTTGTCAACATTTTGTTTGAAAACCAATATATTTTGAAAAATACACTATGTTAAAATAGTTTCTGAACAATCCTATCCCAAACAGTCTTGCTCTTATTTACTTGCAACTATGCAATACGTATCCAATATTTATTACGTACGGATATAGGATATTACTGCGGAAAGGCAATAACAAAGCCGTTCCTTCTATTTTTTTCCAGGATGGACAAAGGCTTGAAACTGTGGCCCTTACCCCGTGTCCTCTTTAAAGATTATAAATCAAGTTTTAATTAAAAAAAAACTGGTATAAGATTTTGGTGAATTTAAAAATTATGAGATAAGTTCAATTTGAAGAAATTCTTTTTGATTAAATTACTGTTTTGAAGGTTAGATAAGATAACAACAGTTATAAGTGCCTTTGGCGACATTAGAGTAAAGGTTGCGCTGAAATATCGGGGATATCCCCCAAAATTTGTTTTGAAAATGAAGTCTTAAAAATGTGATTTTTTTAATTTAAGTGGTGTTGAGACTTAAGTTCAGATTCCGCCCCCGGTAAAACATTTAAAATTGACGTAATTTTAGACAATTTTTGGTAGCATTTACTAGGGAGAAAGATGTATCTTATAAAGATTTTTCAAAATTGAAGTAATTTAAAGTCTAAGTTCAGTAATGATAGGGAGTCAGAGCTCCTTCTAACGTTCTCCGAAATTGAAGTATAAAAAATGCAAAATTTAAACTATTTTTGTTGATGAAGAGGGAATGGTCAAGGTGTTTTCTCCGGAAAAATTTTTCACATTGCACCGTGAAAATGCAATTGTTACCTTCCTTCGATATTGTTAGGGGGGGGGGGAGATGCTTCAATGACACATCAAGTCGGTCAAGTTAGGTGGCTCTCAAATTCAAGTGCTATCGGTAAATTTTAGGCTATCCTTTATGATGTTAGGAGAAAGATCAGAGCACGGGAGATATCCGCAGAAAATAAATTTTTAAGTTATTCCTCATTGATATAAGAAATGAGGGTTTCCTGCCGCCCCCGCATAGAACATATCCTCACAAGCACATTTGAAAATATACCCACCGCCCCCTTACCGCCCAAAATCTGTCCACCGCCCCCCTGCCGCCTAAAATATGTTCACCGCCCCTCAAGATCTTCCCACCGCCCACCGGGGGGCGGTATCGCCCCCGTTGAGAACCACTGCTTTAAACAATATTTGTGCATCAACAATTATTAAAGAAAAACACCTGTCCCAAACATACGTAAAAAATTTTATCATACACATTAAAAAGTTAACGTTGTTTTTACAGTATAATACAATTAATTTTATAGTAATAAACTAAAAATTGTTACTTTTACAGTGCTAAACTTTTACCCGTTTATTACCGTAAATTTTACAGTTTTAAACTGGAACCTCACTGCCAGTATTATACTGCTATTTTTACAGTATAATACGGCTAAATTTTACGGCAACAAACTGTAAAATTGCTAACTTTACATTAAGAAACTAAAATTGGCTATTTTACAGTTTATTACTGTGCATTTTACAGTTTTATTGCCAGTTGTATACTGCAGTTCATTGCTTGTAGTACATAAGAAAGACACCTTTAGAATTATATTGCATTGCACTAATTCATTAACAGCGATTTCGAAAAAATCAAATATCTGTTAATGAAGAGATAATTTCAGTTTTGAATGCATAAAAATGTCAAAGTACATATAATTGCATCGCTACTTACCTCCATTCTCGAACTGCGTTCAATATGTTTTAAAACTTCTCTGCATATGATAGATATTTTTATATGTTCGTTCATGTGATTCACAGATCTATAGATTTGGTATAATTTGTTATTATGTGCTCTTTTAAAATAAAAACGCGCTTCTCAAAAACAAAAAAATGCATTCATTGCCTAAAATGTTATTTTTATTTTGTTGTAATAAATTATAGCTAGCATTTCAGCACAGTTTACTTACACACCACGTTGCTACGGAATCCATTGGAAAGTAGTTTTGTCAGTACCATTGGGAATATAAAACGTTTGTATTCACCAAAATTTTTTAAAGCTGTGCTACTTAAAAAAATCATGCAAATTCAAAAGAAGAAAATTCAGTTGCTATAAGTTTCTTAATTATTGTGGAGGTAAATATCATATATTAGCTTTATTGCTGCTGACAATTTTGAACTTCAAAGTATCTTTGGTTCAATTAAGTACAGCTTAAAATGTTGCTGAATTTCGCTGCAAGATTTTTCTCATAATTTGAGTTCACTATGTGTGTTTCAGAATTGTGAAGAGCAGTGAAGAGGAATAAAATTATTTTTTTTCCTTCTCCCTGTTTTTGCAACTTGATTAATGTGTTCTTTAGATCACTTACATACTATTGCCCCCTCAACAGTAGTTTAAAAACTCAGTTGAGGAAAAATATTTTTGCAGTTGATTTTAGTAAGGACTTCTAGAGTTGATCTCTAAGCATTTGTGTACTAACAGATTATTAGAAAAAAGTTTTCAATGAGAGTAATCCCACTATTACCATGAAAACCAACAAATTTCCTAATTTCTCAAGGCAACTACAGCACAGAAAATGTTCAAAAGCATGACAAAAAGCCAAATATATAGATTTCTGAGTCATTTTCACACTGCCTTTGGTAGATCCATTACAAATATTAAATTTTAAAATCTTACATACTAGAAATCCTATAGCCTTGAGATACTAAAATTACAAGTTCACTAAATAATTAAATACCTTTGTGTTAAAAAAGGGAAGATAATAATACAAATTGTACTAATTGACTTTGTATTGTTATCTTTTGCAAATTCAGTATTTCTTCCGCGCGCTTTACACATTAAAATAAAAACTTTGAACTCTCGAAGGGAGTTCCTCTGTCTCCAATGATCTGTAAGCGAAAAGGAAGCACTTTTTGTTTGCTCGTTGTTCAATTTCACTGCAATATTTCTTTTTCATAGTTTGAATTCACTATGTGTAGTTCAGAATCGTGAATTAAAGGAAGAAAATTATTTTTTTTTTCTGCTCGCTGTTATTGCAACGTGGTTTAATATGTACTTTGGATAACTTACTCAGTATTGCCCCCTCGACAGTACTTACTATTGAATCGTTTATTTCAAAAACCACCTAAGCGAAAAACGCTAAAAGCTCAAAAATGTATTTTTGTTGTTATTTATGAAAATAATCTATGAGGATTTCAATATTTCAAACTGAAATATATTCATATTTAGATATATTTCTTTCAGAAAATATTGTTGCAATCACCATTAATTAGTTTCACGTGAAGAAATAAACGGTTCCTTAAAATTAGAAATTTTGTCGCTTAGGTGGTTTCTGAAATAAACGATTCAATTAAGTCACTCATTTGAGAAAAAATACTTTTGCAGCTGATTTTCGTAAGTACTTCTAGAATAGGTCTTTAAACATGTGTGTGTTAATTAAAAGATTATTCGAAAAAAAATCTTCATTGAGGATAATCCCACTACGGAAAAACAACTAACTTATTCCTCAAGGCAACCACTGCAGAGCAAATATCCAGGATCACTACAGAATGCCAAATATATAAATTTTTAAGTAATTGTCCCACTGCCTTTAATAAATCCATTACAAATATTGAATTTTAAAATATAAAGTAGAAATGACATAGGCTTAAGATCCTAAATTGCACGTTTAGTAAATAAATAAATACTTTTGTGCTAAATTAGAGAAGATAATTACACAAATTTTACTAATTAATGTTGTAATGTTATCTTTCAAAGTTCAGTATTTTTTCGGTGTTTTACGAAAAACAATAAAAATATTGAAATTCCGAAGGAAATACCTCCTAAGATTTGTAAGCAAAAATGAAGGGATTTTTGTTTGCTCGTTGCATTGTGTCTTATTTATCATTTTTACACAATTAAAGATTGCGCTTTATGCATTTCAGTACTACTTGAAACTTAAATATTAGTTTTTGCTTCATACCCTTTATATAATAGTGAGGCTGGAAAATAATTATTAGACATTCAAAGGGTTAAAATTAGTATAATCAGACCAATAAAATTTTCTGAAAAACCTACCCAGGTAGCACAAATAACCTTTAAACGTTTTATAAACGTTTTTAAGCGGTTGTTACGACGTTAATAACCATTTTACAACCTTTAAAAAACGAAGCGTGCTACTTGGGTATTATTTTTACATAATTAAAGGTTACGAATTCGCGCTTTATGCATTTCAGTGCTACTTGAAGCTTAAATATTAGTTTTTGCTTCATACAATAGTGAGGCTGCAAAATAATTATTAGACATCCAAAGGGTTAAAATTAGTATATTCTTACCAATAAAATTTTCTGAAAAACCTATTCAAGCTTTTACTACTCATTTAGCTCTTGCTTTCAAATTTTAGAATCATTTCTTACCGATATTGAACTCTGAAAAAAATTGGAAAAGGCAAAACGTATTTTCTGCTATTCATTCTTCTTCTGGATTTGGCATAATAAGTTTCCTTACTTTTTAGTAGGAAAAGGAAATGAAATTGAAAAAAACTTTTATCAAAAGAACTGGTGCCTATTAGGTAACCACCCCCATCCGTTCAACCACATGTCAGAAAAAGTATCTCAGCCATTAAAGTACCGTCGCCAAGGTAACCAGCGCAAAGCTGGTATAACATTTTTACTCATTTGCCTATGTGGGGTGTCGAAGTGGGATCC
Source organism: Uloborus plumipes (assembly GCA_038373865.1). Lineage (NCBI taxonomy): Eukaryota > Metazoa > Arthropoda > Arachnida > Araneae > Uloboridae > Uloborus > Uloborus plumipes. The sequence goes on along the minus strand of JAXGGA010010499.1, from coordinate 25,102 downwards.
AGGAAATGATCTCTATATATTCTAAATTAAGTGATAGAATGTCTCCTAAAAAGTTCTGTAGTCTTCGAAATGAATTCAGAAGTGGTTCAAATCAAAGATTGTTTGGCCAGAATGATGTAACTTTCAACAGTACAAATATACCACTGTTTAATGCAGTGGTTGGAAAAACTACATTTATTTTGTAGCGAACTACAACTACAACTATTTTTTGTAAATGTAGTTAACTACAACTACAACTACTTTTTTTTAAAATGTAGCGACTACAAACTACTTTTGAATTGTGGTCGCTACTTCGCTACTTTTTAAAAAATAATTAAATAAAAAGCATACGCCGTTTGAGGATTGACCAAAAAAATTCGAAAAGTGGTTTACATTAATAAATTAACTCATTTGAATATGGAGTAGAGCTAGGAATTGTCTTTGAATTTATTGGTTACTGTTCCTGTTTGTTCCTTTTTCTTTTTTTCTTGCTAAAATTTGTCCTTTTTAGATTTGTTTTTACAACGTTTACGAATATTCGCCTCAAGAAAGGATTCAAAAGTTGAAGATTGAAAGAATTCAACCTTCATTTTTTTTTTTTAATTTCTTGCCAGGGAACCTTTAGGAATATAAAAATTATTTAAAGGAATATAAAAATTATGATGCCAAGTAAGCCAAAGACATCAAAGACATCAATGTATTTCGTCAAAGTAGTGAATCTAAGATCAGCTCATATTTTTAGGAATCTTATTTTTTATTGCGTCTGCTGCTGTACTCGTGCAAGATTTGCACTAGTCACAGTGAATTAAACCTTGTTTCTTTTATTTAAAAAAATTCCTTTAAAATTTTTTTTCTTGAAAACATTTTTTTTTCATTTATTTATTTATTTTTTTAATTTAAAAGTAGTTTCCAGAAATCGCTACAAACTACTATTTTTTTGTATCGCGCTACTCACTACTCTACTTTTTTTAAAAAGTAGTGCGCTACACTACAAACTACTAAAAAATGTAGTTACTACAGTAGTTTCGCTACTTGTAGCGCGCTACTTCCGACCACTGGTTTAATGTTTATATTTGGATATTTTTGTTAATGTTTGCAGAAGCAAGCATTAATGATACACAATTGTATCTGTTTTGATTTTGTTTTTTAGGTTTCCCCCATTTTAAGCAACATTTAATTCAGGCATCTGCAACTCTTCCGGAGCTAAAATCATTTTTTCCTTCAGGGTGCAAATTGATTTCTCAAAGAATCATGTTTCTAACAAAAATATGATGGTTAACTACTGTGAAACACGCATTTAGTTTGAAACTAAAATACTTATTTAACGCCGTACCATAACTACAGTACTACCCCCGCTTAAATGATCATGATATGTAAAAGCACACAGCAAAAGCTCGTACAATATGGGAAAAGCACACTTTAAATAATGAATGTTGTTTTTACAGTGTAATACAGTTAATTTTATAGTAAAAAACTGTAAAATGGTTAATTTTACAGTAATGAACTATTAGATTTCAAATTCTGCAGTTTATTACCGTGCATTTTACAGTTTCAAATTTGGAACATCTGCTGCCAGTATTATACTGTTGTTTTTACAGTATGATACAGCTAAATTTTACAACAATCAACTGTAAAATTGCTAACTTTACAGTAAGAAACTAAAATTGCTAGTTTTACAGTTTATTACTCTTCATTTTAGTTTTAAGTTGGAAAATCGGCTGCCAGTATTATACTGTACAAACAATAGTTCATATTTTGCAGAGCACACATGCAATTTTATACTCTTGTTAGAAGCTATATTGCAGCCCTAAAAATGCGCTATTTGCACGAGGGTAAAGTAGTGTAAGTCACAAAGCGTGCGTTTCATATCTCGCTGAATGATGGTCGTACTAATGTCGAGCTTTTTTTGCTCTATTTTTTATGCTCTTGATTTCACTAAATGTAAGTTGGAACATGTAGGAGGGGTGTAAAAAGCTACCTTTGGTATTTTTGTACCTTTTTGTTTTCTTTTTCGGCTTCAAATTTTGCTACCGTAACTCTGCACCTTATTTTGAACATTATTGCAACTGGAAACATGCAACTAGAACAAACATCTTTGAAGAGGAAACTCTTTCAGATTGAGTGGGAGACGGCTGTATACTACAATTTTGAAATAAATTTATAATTTGTTAAATTGTTGTGTTTCTGTAGCGGACGATTTTTCAAACTTTTTTGGCGATTGATTAATTTTTCGTATTGCACAAAATGTCGACCTTAATCTAATCGGTACTTTTAGACACACGCATCACTTGAGATAACTTTTATTCCCAATGTTAACTGGGCAGAGACGGGCGACGCAGCTAGTACAAAATAAAATTAATACTTGATCAATATAATTGTTTCACTATCTGATAAAAGTACAGAAATATCCCAGCTGTTTCCATATAGCACCTGAAATCTCTCAAACTGAACGTATAAGAGATAGGAAAATTTATCAAAGTATGTATTTATATTCTGGATTTAAAAAAAAAGGTAAGCTACTGTCTCTCGATGCAGTCGCTAATATTATTAAAATATTCTAATGGGGTATCTCCAGAAATATTCATAAAGACAAGAATTGCAAGAACACTTTTTAAAAGTACGCTCAGGTTTCAGAAGCTTAGTTATTAATTTCCCACTTCTAAATATATTGATGTGTACGATAATAATTGAGTAGTAATAATTGATGACTAATTAAATGCAGTTCTTTAACTAATGAATATACATTAATTTCGGAATTAGGAGCAGATTATAATAGGTGGTTAATTAGAGCATATAATTATGATACTATCAATGGAAATTCATTCTGGAAAGATCCAATCCATACATAAGATTATGGAAATAGGAATCCATGAAAAGTTCATCTGATTTTAGCAAAGAATAAATAAATCTATTTAAAATGTAGTTACATGTGAGTTGTACAGAAATTACAGATTTTAAACCATAATTCATGCGAAATGTAAATTGCTTTCTTTAGAAAAATATCAGAAGTAAACACAACGAGGCTAAAGCAGAAATTAGCTATTGAATGCAGACACAAGTTTCAGGTTTCATTAATGAATTTACAGCCAAAAGCTCACTTTTTTGCATTTAACAAGTGCTGAGATTAAATTAAAATTTTTACCCCAATCCCCCTCCCCGAACTGATTGCCGATTTCATATTAAAACGAACTTCACCTGTTAGTAAGCATTTTAAATTAAAATATGCTTAATTGTTTTCTAAAGGACATGACAAACATAGAAAAAGAAAGATAATCCTTAAGGTATAAAAGTAGAATAAAAAAGGAAAGTTGAAAATCCTTCTAAAACTATTATTCTAAAATCAATTACCGTTATTTTAATGTTAAAAAATGGAAATTGGCAACAGATAAGGATTTCATAACATTGAATTTCTTTCCTCGTCTACCAGTCAAGAATGACATTTGTTTTCAATCGCGTAAATTTAAGGCTTAGCGGTATTTGCTAAAAGCGTTTTATTTCGAGTTCTAGATAACATGGAATCTCCAAACACATTACAACAACAACACACATAAAAATGTCACACCCGCAGCACATAAAAATAATTATTTTTCAGGTACAGTTTTTTAAAGAAAATTGTTACTTAATTCTTCGTTGCATACTGGTTTCTTATATTCGATCAAAGGGCAGTTAAAAGCCAAAGATAAAAATTCCGGGAATAAAGGTTAAATATATGCGTAAAAATGTCACCCAAGCAACACGTAAAAACAAGAAATTTTAGTTTATTAGTGTAAAATTAGCAATTTTACAGTTTATTACTGTTAAATTATCTGCATAGTACTGTAAAAACAACATCAATTTTTTACAGTGTGTGTAAAAGTGTCACACCCAATTAACTGAGCAAGGTATCAGAACAACCTAAAATTAATCTTATAACTGTAAATGAAGTTGATAACAGAAGCATTGAATTACATTACAACTTGAGTTTAAAATGAAGACCGTGATGTAATTTAACTTTAAGCGTCCTAAATTTAGAAACATGATTACAATAGGAATACGCGAGCCAAATCTAGTTTCATTGTTTCTGAAATGGATACCCAATTAAGTGGCAGTTCAAGAAGAAATTTTCTGAGGAAAAACAGATATGTATTTGAAGATTAATAAGGCTAGTCTTCCCTAAGGCAGTATCAATTTCAAGACGAAACCAATTGTTTATCCTTCGTTGCGAAAATAATTTAAGTCTTGTCTGCACTCTCATCTTGAACAAGCAGCAGAAACAAATTAGAAATAAATAAAATTTTAGTGCATTTTTAAAAATGTATGTATGATATTTTAGAAGAGGAAAATAAAATAAGTAAAGATGAATGAATCATGACAGTCAGAAAGTCACAATCATTACCTACATTTTGATAACGCTTGAAATCCTTAAGGAGCAAAGGAGAGAAATAACGAAAAATAGAATTTTTACTTATTTAATCAATTTTAAATAATATACTGTTTAGAAAGTAATGTTTTTTTTAATCATTTTTTAGCAAAAATATTGTGTTTATTTACAGATGACGAAACTTTCTAACTTATCTCTTAATTTTAAAAAGTAAAAAAAAATGTATCGTAGCTTTTAAACCACAGTGAACTCTCACTTATACGCCGCTTCATTTATGCGACTTTTCCCATTTTCACGACTATTTTTAATGATCCCAGCACATTCTATAGCAAAATGATGACAGTATCATTCGTTTATGCGTCGCTCTAAGAATAAATATTTCACGTATGCGCCGAATTTTCCCTAAAATGTAAAAAATTTAATTTATTTTCTTTAAAAATAAGCATTTTTCTTCACTTTCCTCTTTAATCTTTCTAATTTATTGCTCACGGAAGGCATTTTTCCGCATGAACTAGAGTTCGGAAAGGGACAATCATCTAATTATATGCATCATTTAAAAAAAAAGTTTGTAACTAGGTATGCTACAATTTTTGTTTTCTCTTTATCATTGTAGTTACGTTACAGTAACTGCCAAACCGTAGTAATACACTGGCGGAAAAAAAAATCCCAACACCAAGAAAGACTTGTGTTAGATAAACGAAATTTGGTAGGCGTGTTTATACAACTAAAAGATGACATCGATTGAAATTTCGTGTTCCGCGCATAAGTGTGGCGCAACTGGCGTCACTCAGAACATGCAAATAAGGCTTGTTTTAAAAGCGTGTTGTGAAGCTCATGTGTATTATTTTTCCATGAAATTGGACGAATTGCGTTCATGTTAGCCAGGAATACCTTTTAAGAAGACGAAGAAGCCATTATCAACAGCTCACCGAGTTTAAACGAGGTCGTACTATTTGGCTACGAGAAGGTGGATTTTCATTTCGCTACATTGCAGAAAGACTTGGGTGGGAAAGTTTCCACCATGCATGATTACTGGAAGCTATGGGCAAGGGATGGTACTACCTCAAGAAGATCGAGTTCCGAGCTGCCACGTGGCACGACTGAGAAGGAAAATCGCCGAATCTTGCGTGCGGCAGTGGCGCATCGTACTGCATCTGCGACTGACATTCGAGCTGCAGTTGGTACCGTCGTGACCCAAGGAACGGTAAGAAACTGTTTACTTCAAGGACAGCTCCGAGCCAGGCAGCCTGTAGCCGGTATTCCATTGACTGCAAACCATTGCCTTTTTCGACGGCAGTGGTGCCACGACAGAGCTCACTGGAAGTCGGAGTGGAGATCTGTTGTAATTTTTGATGAAAACAGATTCTGAATTAGTGCCAGTGGTGGCTGTATATTGGTCAGAAGGTGTCCAGGGGACCGCCTGCATTCAAGCGGTCTACGGCCTAGACACACGGGACTCACACCTGGAGTTATGGTCTCTGGAACAATTTCCTACGACAGCAGGGGCATTCTTGTGGTTATCCCAAACTCACTGACTGAAAATTTGTCATCAGTCTGTTAATTTAACCAGTAGTACAGCCCTTCATGAGTAGCATTCAAGGGGGCGCTTTCCAACCGGATAACGCTCGCCCTCACATCGCTGCTGTAACGCAATGTGCTCTACAGAGTGCTGACATGTTACCATGACCTGCAAAATCACCTTGTCTGTCTCCAATTGATAACGTATGGGATATCATGGGATGGTACCTCGAGCATCATCCACAGTCAGCAATGACGGTCCTAGTAATGACACAGCAAGTGCAACAAGCATGGAACTCCATACCACAAAGTGACATTCGGCACCTGTATGACATAATGCATGCACGCTTGAAGGCTTGCCTTCAAAATTCTGGAGGTTACACCCTCTATTAAATTAACATAATTTCACATTTGCGCGGCATTTTCTTGAGCTCAAATTAGCCAGTGATCCTGTACATTTAATCAATTAAACATGTTAACCCTCCGCGTACGGCTCCCGCGATTTCAGCGGGGTATCAGTTTCGTCCCGGACTACGGGCCACGTGAGAATCGCGGGCGAAGAATTTTTCTCCCTATTTCAATACGGATTGCGCTATTTTCCCCTGTAGGTTAAAAAAACAACATTTGATGCTTATTTTCGCTGCTAGATATAATTCTTGGATTATTTTAAAACAGTTAATAAATATGTGAATTGTAACATATGTAGATAAAGAAAATCTAAAAAAATCGCCCCGTATTTCAGGACCGGAAAGTATAAAAACTGAGCCGTACGCGGAGGGTTAACTAGACAATTGCATTACCCAAATTTCATTACTCTACGGCAATTTTTTCTTGGTGTTGGGATTTTTTTTCCGCCAGTGTATGTCCCTTTTCTATAGAAACATTCTCATTTATTCTCTCATGAGAAACTATGTTACGTTTTAGCCCTTTAAAAAGATTTGTTCACTTATACGTCTCTCTCACGCGCCTTTTTCTGCTGGTCCCTTGGGCCGGCATATAAGTGAGAGTTCACTGTAGTATATTATAAACATCTAGTACTTGAGAAACATGTGCAAACATACATTTTCTAATTGAAATAAGGAAAACTTTTTATGCATAATGTGACGATCTACATTTATATTTTCGCAGCTTTTTAGTAAATTATAGTTGGTAAATTTTTAATTTCCTCATCACTTTATTAAATTAAAAATCTCAAACAAATTAATTGACGATTGATTGAAAAAATGTTAAATTATGTGGAAAACTTTATCCCTAAAAGTGAATACATATTTCTTCTATAAAATATTCAGCCTTGTAAATTTTTAAATGTACATACCTTCCTCACTCTTTTCTCTGTTTCGTTCTTTTTTCCTTAATAATTTTAAAATGTATTTGCTTTTGTAGCAATCCAAACTCGTAGCCTTATTAAAATGAGTTATTTAACTGTTGGAAAAAATCGTCTGTTTTTATATTCTCAATTTTTAAGGAATTAAAACTCGGTAAATTATAAAAATATCGTATAAATTGCGGTATTGCAGCGTTCTGTTCTAAAATGCTTCATTTCGGAAAATATATTATATATTGTTTTTAAAACTAGAAAAGAAAACTTCCTTCTTCTTTTAAACTTGATATTTGTTCCTCTCCGTACTCTAGTTAATGTGGAAAAAAGGCCTTCTGTGAGCAATAAATGCGAAAGATTAAAGAGGAAAGTGAAGAAAAATGCTTATTTTTTTAAAAAATAAATTAAATTTTTTACATTTTACGGAAAATTCGTCGCATAAGTGAAATATATATGTTTAGAGCGATGCATAAACGAACGATACAATCATCATTTTGCTATGGAATGTGCTGAGACCATTTGAAATCGTCGTATAACTCAAAAAAGCGCATAAATGAGGCGGCGTATAAGTGAGAGTTTACTGTATATTTTCCCCCTGTAACTAGTAGTGCTACTTTACTGAATCGTGTGCCCTGAAACCTCTTGCTCTTTAAGTTCAGTTTTAGTAAGTAATATATTACAGGAATAATGAGGAATTAATGTTTAATCATTTAGCATTCCAGTGTAAAAATGAATGGAAAGTAATTAGTTAAAACACCTTACTCTTTTGCATAGGTTTAAGGAAGAAAAAAAGCAGTCTTTGCTTTGAAGAGGAAAAAACTCAGGAATCTATTGTTCGCCTTTTTGTTTACGTTAATCACTGAAAATATTTCTTTTCTTCTTAAAATAAACAGAACCTTTTTTCTGTGGCCAAAAAAAAAAGAAAAAAAAAAGAAGTAAAACAATGCATTGAAAAGATTTAAAAGAAAAGACAAATAACATTCCAATTTTTTGCATATTAGCTATTTAAGGGTTTTAGATGCTCATCAAAAATAGCAGTAAATATAACTTCAATAATTCAAAAGACTCGTTTACGTATGAAAAAATTACCTACGCACGAAACGTGAAGCTTAAAAAGAAAAGAAGAACTTTCATGTATATTGCAGAGAACGTTTTCGCTTGCTGACTTATTTTCCTTTCATTGCAAAAAATAAGTTGTTGTTTTTACTGTGTAATACTGAAAGCAGAAGTTTCAGTTTAAAACTGCAAAATCGCAGCAATAAACTGTAAAACTAGCTATTTTACAGTTTATTACTGTAAAAATAGCAATTTTACAGTTTATTACTGCAAAATTAACAATGCTACAGTTGATTACCATTAAATTAGTAATATTATACTGTAAAAACAACAGTGTGATACTGGCAGCAGAGGTTAGTTTAAAACTGTAAAATGCACAGTAATAAACTGTGAAACTAGCAATTTTACAGTTTACTACTGTAAAATTAGCAGCTTTACAGTTTATTACTGTAATAATAGCTGTCTCATACTGTTAAAATAACATTCATAGTAATCCAGTGTAAGTAGCTCAGTTTTCGATTAATTGAACATAAAAATGCAAACGAAATGCTAAAAAAAAAAGTTGGAAAAAAAGGAGGTAGGAGGACTTCAAGTTTTTTTCATATTTTTCAGTATGTAAAATGAGGTGGTTTCCTTCAGTCATAAGTACTATTTTTGGACACTGATATTAATAGAATATTTTTTTAAAAAACAGGACACCAGAAAATAATACTATTTTATTAACAATTTATTTTGAATTACATTTTTTTTAAATATCCGATTTCAAAAACAAAACCTCGAATGACGTCACACATGACGAAACTTCGCTGCAATGAAATATCCAACCCAAAATGGCGACTCGTCTATGAAGTGGTTTTACTTAGAGTGTTTTGTACAATTCGAGCGTCATCAGCGAAAATAAAAGAGCGACTAAGCATATTTTAAGATTATTTTTCTTAAATAAAAAAAGTCAAAATTGAGAAAAAAAGTAATACACCCTATGTTTTCGGCAATACTCTTTCAGCTAAAAAGGTTTTTGAAAACTTAGAATCCCACTATTGGCTTGAAAGTAATAATTTATTATTTGTTTTAACGAAAAAGGTCTTATTTCATATGTTTTCGAACGGTATATAAAATTTACGTCTCAAATTAGTTTATCAATACATTTTTATATATATTTTTAGTCTTGTTAGTTGAAAATACATCAAACGTATATACCGAGTCTGAAATTTTTGAATCTCAGTAGGGTCCAAGGCCCTACGCCTTTAGAGTCCCTAAGAAAACTGTTTCCGATCGCAGGGACCATCGGTCTGCCTTTTCAGCAAAGTACAAGGAGTTGTAAAAGCTTCAGCATGATTTCAACCATTCAGGATTCATAATAACTAAATTAACCCATTTATGCCCAGTAGCCAAAAAACGGGACGCTTGTTAGTTACGTCGTACAAACCTCTGTAATGGGTATATCATTTTACTAAAGCTGTTTTTCACAAGTTAAAAAGTCCTTCTTCTTGAGAAAACCAGTTCGAGCCGCTAGTTGGACATCAGAGTTTATTTATTGACAGCTATTTTCAGACAAATCAGTCAAGCAACGATCCAGCACGTGTGTAGCCACAGAAAATCTTTTTTTTTTTTTTGCGAGCTTATTTTTCATAAAATTAAACTATTTCAAAATGATTTGCTTAAAATTGATCACAGATGCCTTCTGTAATGTTACTTTGCAAAAGTAAAGTCAAGTAAGGTCGTATTTTACTCACATATCTGCAAAATATCCCATAAACAGGACGTTAAATAACTTAATAAATATGACAACGGCGAACTATTTTAAGCCTAAAATGTATGTAAACCATTACAAGTAAGAGTTTTAAGCAGATAAAAATGGAAAAAAAATTATTAAAAAAAACTTGGGCGGAAATATGTTAATATAAGCGGGACTTCTGAGTCTCATCGGAGCATAAAGGGTTAAGTTTTCTTCGGGCGCATTCTGTCTTGTTTATAAATTTGTGGTTTTAGCTATATGTCTCAATGAAAAATGTTTTGCATCCATTGAGTTAAACTGTCGATTAATCCATTTAAATGTTACAGTGATTTTTGGTACAAGGTTTTTTTCAATTTTCTTAAAGTAAAATGCAATTTGCCGCGGAGAGAGGGAATCGATATTCCTTTTAAAATTTTCCTTTCTCAGAGCTTCAATTGAAAAATGCTCTCATTTCTTGAACGCGATATCAAGTCCTTTCAAATTCCTCAGCCGAATTTGGTTTTATTGAAGTAACATCTTGATTTAATGTCATTCTGGCGGTAGATAAGGAACTTTTTACAAGGTGTTTGAGAAGCTTTGTATAAGATTTTTAATGGGTATTTCAGCTGAGTTTCATTTCATTCATAAAACCTTTATCTCGCTTCGCAAAGAAGTGGTGATAATTTGACGAGTACAAATTAGCAAAATTTGCATCTATTCAGTTTAGAAGTAAAACATTTGGGACATGAAATTAAAAATGTTTCATTGATAAGGGTAATATTTAAAAATAAACTAGGAGATAGCTCTTATAGTTCTGCTTTGAATTTATTTGTCTGGGGGGGGGGGATTGAATGAAAAATGAAGTGAGAAATACACTAAATTTTAGGAGTTACCTTTTTTGGTATAGTTTTTTAAACAATTACCTTGAAATTGTTCTATCCTACCCAAGCGATGCTCGTCGCCCCCCCCCCCCTCCCCGGTTGAGAGCCTCTTTTTTAACGTGTTTCTTTAGTTTAAGGCCAATAGATGCAATAACACTAGTAAAATGTAAGGGGGGGATTAAAATAGAAAAATCATACCTAACATTACTCCACAATGAATGCAATGTGGCTTTTTTTCTCTCTTTTAAGTTTCGTGTTTACTTTTAAATGTTTTTATTTCTAAAAATTTCACGCTTCCTATTAAATATACATATATTCTTCTCAGGATTTGTACATACCAGCTTTAGAATCTTAAACCATTAATGCCCGACATTTTTTTCCAAAGAGATTTTGTATACTGGTTACAAACAGTGTTTAATGGACAGGAAAAATAATTAAAAAACATCATGCAAAAAATAATTTTTTTATCAAGGAAAGAAAAAGCGTCCTTTAAAAGTTACGATAGACCTCAGAGGGTACATACATTTCTTCTAAAATTGTTTTCTGCCAACGATATAATATTTAAAAAGACATTTTATAAGAAGAAATAAAATCAGCAATTAACATAAACTGGGAAGCTTGGAATAACTTTGAAAACTTAGCTTTTTTTTCTTGAGATTGTGAATGATGTAATTTTTGATAAAGATCATATTAAAACTGCTACAGAACACACTTTACAACGCTTATGTGCTGCAATATGTTATTAACGAATTGAAACAATACCAAGGTGTTTCATTGAACACCATTCTTTCGTTGAAATGTTCATTTTGGGGAAATTCAGACCCTTTTTTGGACCGTTAAAAAGGGACGCTGGGCACTAATGGATTAAAAGTTTTCAGTTTGATAACAAATAAAATAAATGAAGGGCTCGGACGTAAATAGTGGTAACTGACAAAATTGTAAAACTCGAATCATTTGGTGAAAACAATTGTATGTGGGCATATGAACAGAAATATTACAGGGTTTAAGGATAAACACGTCCCTTAATAATGTACCTACATACACGCACTTTGTTTTTAAAATCAAAATACTTCCTACAGTAATTTTCGAAATTTTCACAAGCCATACCTTTGATTTTAAAAATGCTAGTTATCATTATATACCCCCGAGGCCTTCAAATACAATAATAATGATCTAGAATCCTTAATTCACAGACTTATATGCAATCATTTTTCACTTAACTGAAGCAAAATATACAGTGAATAGTAAATTTCTCTAATTATGACGATAACTTAAATATTTCACTGCTTAATCTTCATGGAATCCTTTTCAATATTTTAAAAAGAAAATATAATTAATATTGGGAGTAATAAATTGTAATCATGATAGATTTTTTAAAAAATTAAAAAATATTTCCTTTTAATTGGAATGAAACAGAAAAATTAACTCTGGGAAAACTTATAATGTGGGGAGTAGTTTAATTATACATTATGCTTTCAACAGACGAAATTTGAAATGGATTTGCAAATATTTCGTTTAAAATTTAACGGTATTTTGCGATAAAACGTAGTGGAAGAAGTAGATCAAGTTATATCTCAGGCGAATAAAAATCGATACGTTTATTTATTCGTACTCAAGATGGTGATAAAATTTCTCTTATCTCTGCTTCACTTTCTTTTTTAATTTTATTTTAATTGCAGTTTTGCTGTAAAAAATATATATGATCCTTCCTTTTTAGTGCTCAAATTTTGTTTAATACGATCATATTTTTAGCGATTTCAAATGATGTTACTTTTTAATATAACAATTACAATGACTAAAAATCATGAAAATGAATTAGGTTAAGACGGAGTACCACGCTTATCTTAATTTATTTAGCTAAATTATTTAACTGATATTGAATTAGCCTACTTTACTTAAATAATAATTTCTTTATTTACCTGAGAAGAAACTGAAAAATAAAAAAAGTATGGTATAAATGAAAAATAATACAACCTATGTTCCTCCATGTGTGTTATCTGTAAAAACTAGTAAAAAAATATCGTACACTAATCCAGTAGCTTCTTTTTATACTACTGCATTTAAAAAAATGCCCGCAACGCACTGTTTGTGCATAGTTATGAAGACATCAATTATTTGATCAAAATCGATTGTTATAATTGTTAATGTAACTAAATATTTCAGATAAGTTACTATTAAAGCTATATCTAAGTTGTTGTAATGTTTTTCAAACTACTAAAAATACAATTTTGGATACGGCTATGGACAAAGTATTAAAAGCCTTGATTTTCTCGAAAGCACACTGATTATTGAGTCTGCAGAGGCAAATGTCAGTTTCAAGCCAAATCGTTTAACCAAATAAAGCGTTAGATCGACACATTTCGCATTAAATGACAATCATTAATTATGCAAACAGACAGAGCTGTAGTGTTGTTTGATTTTGCCATTCTAGTGACAACATAATAGTTAATAATATTCCAAGAAACGTTATACATATATATAACATGAAGGAACAGCACTGAGGAATACAATACGTGAGCATAAGTATTTTTTATTAAACACTGTCCAATAAACAGAAATATACTAATGAAATATTAAAGTAACATATTCATATTATAATAGTATATAATTTTTATATATAATAGTATTGCTAACAAAAGAAGTCAACCCCATACATGTTCCGATAACAAATGGAAACGTCAGTAAGCGAGCAAAAACGTGCTTAAATAAAACATTAACAGACTCATATGTAGTAATGTAAAAAAAAATATGAAGCTACAAAGGTGCTCAATCAGAGAGGGGTGGGGGGAGGGGGTACGACGCAGACTGAGCCATGGAATTTTGTTGTTGCTGTTTTCAGGAGTATTTGGGGGAGGGGCATTCTCGATCATAGGGGTTGAACCTTTGTAGTATTCGTGGGAATGAGCCCTTGCTCATGCTGGGATAGTCGCCCCTGAATAACAACAACAACAACAACAACAACAACAACAACAACAACAACAACAACAACAACAACAACAACAACAACAACAACAATAATAATAATAATAATAATAATAATAATAATAATAATAATAATAATAGCGTATAAAAATAAAAATATTAGTTCGTATCTACTTTTCCCACAGCGATAACATGCTTTTCAATGAAAAAAGGAGTGCATTGAGTTTGTGTATGCAATGAAATTTATGTTTCGAATGAAATCGTCTTTCAGAAATTGGCAACACGTCGATTGCAAGTTATTTTTTTATCCAAAACAGGAGAGTGGGAGCAGGAGACCTCCACGGCTCTGTGGAAGCGTCATCTTCCAAGCCGGAGATCGTAGTTTCGATTCCCACCGATTCCCCGGATGTGATGTCCTCTCTTTGCGCAAATATTTTTCGTGTGGTATATTAAGTCAATAAATTTTGAAAAAAATTTTCTCGTATGGTAAAAAAACCGTCGGGTTTACAGATATGCTCTTGTTTTTACGGGACAAAATTGTTCTTGCATGGTGTAAACCGTCATGTTTAGGGATATACTCCGTAACTTTTACAGAAAAATGTGTCCTGGTATGGAAAAAGACGTTTGTATGTACTTTGCATTGTTTACGGTATTCCACAACCATAACAACTACCGATTTAAAACCATGCATTATACGGATATGTTTTACAATAGCTTTCTCTGCCCTTACATATCATACTGCGCATGTAGCGCATTAGATAGCAGCCGGTGCCCAATTGTTAAATTCGAGCCAAATTCGGTACCCAAGCCAAATGAAAACGTAGTGATGCCGGTTTGAGTAAATCTGATCTATTTCTCGTCAGCCCCCTAGAAGTTAGACAAATAGACCTGGAAGCTCTAAAAGATTTTAACAGTATTTATTTCAGAACCAGCAACTTATTTTATTTTGAACTAGATTATTACCTGACGTTGCTCGGGTGCTTATTAACACAGCATAGCTAATTATAACTGTTTTTAACTTATTTCATGCTAAAATGAAATAGGTGAGTCTTAAATTGATAATTTATTGTTAATTGTAATATTTGTTGGAAAATACTCATGTTTAAATGTGCTAAATTTTATCAATTTGCGTGCTTCAAGGCTTATCTCTATTACTCTAGCTATTCAAAATTGAAAGAACATGGCCATTTTCAGCCAAAAAATTTGAATTTTGAGCTTTTTGGAATTTTTTTAAATTTTCAAACCCCGCCTATGAATTCTAGTGCATCAAGGAACCTCTGTTCCAAGTTTGATGACAATCCGACGAAAATTGTGGATTTGTTTAAGGAACAAACATACAAACAAGCAAATATACATCCATTTTTATATCTATAGAAGATAACATAGATGAACAACATAATTAAAGCCAAAATATTTAGGAATTTTAAAATAATTGTTTCACTTACGATTTGTGCATTTTTTAAAACTTTTTTTATTCATTTAATTCATTTTTACTCCAAAGAGTCATTGATTTGATTTTGTTCTACTCTTTTATGTTAACATATGTTGAATGCAATGAATTCTTAAAAGTAAATTAATTTCCTTTTAATTTCAACTAAATCCTTGAGAGCAAAGCTTTTTTCCATGATTGAATTCCCGAATGTGCATCGCCTCTCCTTTTTATAGTTCATAAACTAGCTTCTTATTCTACTTGAGTTATGTTAGCTTTAAAAAATGCTGCTTAAATTATGTAAGCTTTTTGTTCGCAGAAGTTAGGAAAGAGTTCCGTTGGCATAGTAACATCAGTTAGGATGAAATATTACCGCCAGTTTCCCCCCTTTCTACTTTTACTTTATTTACTTATTTTTTCTCATTTGTGGGAGGAAATTGCTATTCCAACACAAGAGTTTTCTGAATTAATTACTCTGCTCTGGATGAATGCAACAAGTTTGTTAAATATTGAGAAGCAACAGAAAAACTGAACCGGAAAATAAACGCAAAGAAAGAGTAATGCTTTTCAAACGATAAAATAGAAGACGTAAAATCGGAGCGTCGAACTTGGTACTTTTTAATAATACTATATTTTACCCTATTATTTGGTTTTTAAAAAAGTTAAAAAAGAGATACTGGATAAAAGAATTACGGAAGATTATTCGTTGGCAAAAAAGAAACTACTAAAAATGAAACTAATTAGAGGAGTGCTGTTATGAATGCGTCAAAGTAAGACACGTAATGAATAAAAGCATGAGTTTGAGAAATGTGTGAGTGAGAGCACAAGTTTGAGAAATGTGTGAGTGAGAGCACAAGTTTAAAAAATGTGTGACTTAGAGCTACTACACCAAATTGTTGACAATTAAGTATAAGGGAATTTTTGCCTGAGCAGACACCACTACGGGCCGAAAGTATTGCAAATTAGCATATATACCTTTTTATCAAGAATAAAAAGTTAGAAAAAGATAGCATTTTTTTTCAATTCAAACACTGTTTTTGTCTTCAATATTCTGAGTTGGTTTAAATGCAAGATGTGATTATGTTGTTGAAGAAAAATACTTTAAATTTAATTTTTACAAAAATAACATTCATTTCGTATACATTTAACGAATGAAATTGCATTAATTAGTTCTTTTAAATAAAATATCAGTGGAACAGTGAAAATACTGCGAAGAAATACCTTAGCTGCATATTAAAAAATTAATGCACCATAAGTGCAAAATTTGTATTTATTTTTTTCCAAAACGCCTTCTAAATATGTTTTAAAGCTTTTTGTTAAGCTCAAGCCCATTTAGAGCCTACTAGACAAAAATAAGTTCTCGGAAAGCAAAACTTGAAAATTTTGTACTTTTTGTTGAATTAAAATAAATCGGAATTAAATTCATCAGCGTTAAACAAAATTTAAGTCATTACTTATTTTTTCTTTTTGCATCGAGTAAAATAGTTTAAGTTTGAAATCCATTAATCACATTTCCTCACAAAAGAATCTTTTTATTCTTGCTTTTCCCTTCTTGGTTTAACAGATAAAACTAAAAGCATTTGTTTTTACCGTAAAGACTTAAGCAAAACTTAAAGAACAATAATGAGTTTTTTACCTGAGAAACACCGTCTTTAATTAAATAAATTTAGTTAAGTTCCTACAACTGCCCTTCCCTTCAAAATGAGTTAAGTCTGTAAGTTGCTTAAATATTTAGTGGATGTCAATTTTTTTCTCAGCTTAAACATCTAATTTTTCGCTTAGAAAATTTAAAAATTTGCATTTTACAAAAAGATTAAAGTATGCTCATTTTACATACCGTATTGAAGGAATTGCTTAGAAAAAAAACAAGTTTTACGTTCATGTAAGAAAGAACATCATAACATTATTTTGCACTTCAGTTAAAAAAAATCACATGCGCTATTTTAATTAATGTCTGCAATATTTAAATTAGATTCTATTTCGTTATGAAACAGATCTTACGATACAATATATACATTGCTTGACAATTGCTAAGGAATCATTACATTTATTGGACTAATTGAAGAGTCAAGTGGATAAAGGTGATATGAGGATTTTTTTTTTTTAATTTCTATAAAAAGTTTTTAAACAAAAATGCCGTGTTATTTTTTTAATGCATTTTTCTCAACGGGTTAAACGGGGTCATATTCTTAGATACCAGCCATTTCTGTGACTAAGGGGACATGATACTGATGGACTTATCACCTTCATCTATGGTAAAATGTAAGTTTCAAAAATTGTCCCATATAACCTTTATCCACTTGCCCTTTCAATTAAGAATATACATTGATTGAATAAACAGAACTAAGTACATATTTTGTACGGAGGATGTGTCCTTAGTATAATGCAAAATAGTACACAAATATCACCTCATCGATAAAGTAAAAACTTTTAAGTTAAAAAAATCCTCCTATGATGATTTTCAAACAACCAAAAAAAAAAAAGATCTTCAGGTGAGAATGATGCAAAAGTACCTCAGTGTGATGTGTGATTACTATGGGTACTAATGAATATTTTGCATATATTCTACATTATTCTCCACTAATCTTTAGGGGTTACTGCCCCACTTCACTCTAATGGTAGTTTTGACTCCTTTCACTGTTTGGGGAGGAATGATTCTTTGGGATACACGTCTGTCAAGAATATCTGAGGCACTTTCAATAGGATTTAAATCGGGATAACAAGCAGGCAACTGCATACGGAGCATATTTTCATTTCGTAATGTACCCGATACCTCAAAGATTATGTGTGGCGGTGCAATATCGCCAATAAACATAAATTCTGGACCAACAGCACTGCTTAAAAGACGAATATGTTCCAGTATAATCCTTGTGCAATTCCGTTGCTATGTAACGCATTCTTGTTTACAGATGTGAAGCGGTGCTCTACCATTCGCATGATGACTGCCCTCACCATCTCGGCTGGACCGCACAAACACATTCACAAATGAATTTTTATGCATAATATGTCCCCCGCTTTGTCCACAACAGTTAGAGGCCAGACTCACTTTTCACATTGAAACGAGATTCGTCGGAGAACATCACTCTTGCCCAAGTTTGGCCATCCCTACTGACATGTTCCTTACACCAGTTTAATCTTTCCCGATAACGGCTTAGTTGAAGTCTGATGCAACCCCCCGTAAGGGCTTTCGTGCATACAAACCAACTTTATTTAATCACCATGACAGGATTCTGGCAGAAACATGGGCACAGGTAGCGGTTGCAAGGTTAGCATTTTTGTGTCCAGGAGTAATATTTATAGTCCTTTTTGCCAGGAGGGCTGCATAACGACCCTATAAAGGTGTTTTTTTTTCTAACACGTCCCCTGGCATTTTTTGTAAAGCATTTCCACCTTCAGTTGCCTTCTTTAATCGCGAGATGTCATTTTTTTGGTGCTCCCATCGCAACAGCTACAGTGGTGAGATTTTGACCGGATTACAGTCGTTCGACTATTCTTCCACGATCTTAGGTACTCAAATGATGTCTTGCTGACATTTTGCGTATGACTTTTGCAAGAACCAAATATAATTTCAAAGAAAAAACTTTTTTACATTCAGCGCTATATTTTTCAAACATCAAACAGCATGAACTTTCGTAAGAATCATGAGTTGGAATTACCTGTCTTTCATGCAGGTAACGAGTCTTGGTCCACCACGCCCTCTGAACTTAAAATTTGCTTTTATTGGCCAGCTGTCTAAAATGCAATTTTGCATAAATCACTTGTCCCTTAGCAACTGTGAAGCAGTGTACACTAATAAGGTAACGGTATAGACTCGAAGAAAAAAAAAAAATTGTTCCCTTATATAAGGTACTGAATCTGATGGGGGAGGAGAGGGCAAATTTATGGCAACGAAATGGCGTATACTCTGGCAAAAGTCGCTTATATTGTTACTTCTGACGAGCCTGATATTTGTTCCTCTTTTACTGAGGTTTAAAAAAAACGGATAGTTAACTTTTGAAAACTCCCTCTGAACCAACGGTATTTTAGAAGGCTATTTATTTCGAGGGAACAGAAGCCAGCAGACATTTCTCTCGCGCTTTGTCAGTGACTCTCAGTGTGTACTCTACCTCCTTTGCGAAGAAACAGACAATTTTTAAGTCAAGTACCAAGTGTAATACTGCTCGCCCAGGCTTCACCTGAGCATATTTTTAAATGGAGGCCGTGGTGGCTCGATCGGTAAAGCGCAGGACCCGCAAACCCTGAGGATCCCGAGTTTGATCCTAGCCTAACCAAGATGCACCTGGCAAAGCTAACCGGTAATTTTAAAACGGCCGTTGATCATTATGGGCTATAATTTGACGTCACACACTCCAGGGTCCACCGTACCTACCAAAACTCGTGGTTTAACCGGGATAGGACCCTGAAGAGCGCTCTGTTCTTTTTGAACCAGAACCAAGGGTCGAGCAAACACTTAGCCTAGCACCCCCAGAGGTATCGTTTCACTTGGAGGACTTTGTGACCACGACATTTTTAATGCTCCTCAGCCACCATTGATCACGACGGTGGATTTTTGATCGGCTGGTAATCGAACCCGGGTCCTTCCGGTCATGAGTCCGACACCTTACCGATCGGGCTACCACGGTCCGCTATAATTTGACTAGGATTAGCCTAGTTGGGCCCAGAGTCTGTTACTGCTTTTGTATTTGAATACGAAGATGCTTAAATCCTTATATATTTATAGTTACAGTCAACCCTCGATAATGCGAATTCATAAGCCTAGAATGTTCCTTTGCCTCGAATTTTGGATTGCCCTAATCTCTCGAGCAGGCTGTGGGAACTTCTGATAGCACGAAAAACTAATAACTCGAAAGTTTTAAGCCAATCCCTCGGCACTCGACTTGTTGAGAGTTGACATAGTACATGGATTTATTACGTGGATGACTTTAATTAAAGAAAGTCTTTTATTTCTTCAATTGAGATTTTTTGAAAACTCACGTGCTTCCGCTGTACCTCTTTTTTAAAACACGTATTTCATTTTTTAAAGTTCTTTCAAAGGTTCAACTCCCCCTTCCTGCTTAAAATATGATTTCTACCCTTTACGCAAAAAAGAGATTAGCACTCGTCTACGGAGCAATTTTACTTTCTGCAGCCCGTGCACTTTCGAAAGCACTGCGTGAGAAAGGTTTATAGGCTTAACGTCAAACTTCGTTTGATTTCTTTACGCGACAGAAACGAGTGAAAAACTTTCGAGACTGCGAATCTTTTTTTTTTTCCTTCCAAATCTGAAGCGAATTGAATTAAATCTCGACTGTACTCGGCAATCGATTGGCGCTCATTTTACTCTTATTCTTGAGGCTTAATATTTTAGGATTGAAAGCTTATGTAATGCAATTATCTGGAGCGGAAGGACTGCAAAATGTATGCCAAAGTTCATTATGGTTAAGAGATTTAAATAATGTTTAGATGAAGAACATTCACTTTCTCATGAGCGAAGGGTTTTGATTTTTTTCTCTTGTAATTTTATGTATTTTCTCTGTTAGGTCCCCGATTGTTTAAATAAATTTTGGATAGACACGTAAATGCGTCAGTAATCAGTAATTACACCAAGATCTAAATATTATAATTTAAAATTGGGATTGAAGTATATTAGTACAGAGATGTTTTGTTGCTTCTTTAGTACATGTCCCCTGGTAGAAGTTTACGTGGCTAGTTTAACTTGTAATCTGGTTTGTTTGCACTCAGTTTATTATTATCATTTTTTTTTTTTTGAGCACTCGTATTTTGTCGGTAAAGTAAATTCATATTTTTGATTAGCTGGTTAAGTAAAGTCAAAGTTTGGTAATAGTTTTTTCCTATTTTTCGCTTCCCTTTTCCTGCTATTAGTTGTTGTTTTGTTTTGCTCAAACAACTTCGTCATTCAATTAATAAATTACTCGTAATCAGTTACGTTTTCAATTTTTACTTTATAGTGTTCGCCATTTATATGAAACACAATTGCTCTAAGCAATCTTAATTCCTTCAAGCAGATAATGCAATAGGATTATGTTCTGTTTTTGAAGATTTGATTCTTTGAAGCGGTTGATTCAATTAACCACTGATTCAATTAACACAGCACGTATTTTAATGCAAAAAAAACAAACAAACAAACACTGTCCACTTCAGTCGCCACCAACACACCCTCTGCGGTCGACCACACCCAACACACCTCTCTAAAGTCCTGTTGACAATGTTTGTTTAAGAGTAATTAACAGATTCCCTGCAGAGTGGCTACGGTTCCTGTGCCACCCAGCAAAACTTGGATACAGCGCACAAAACCAAAAGGTCTACAGACTGAAGATCCAATGTCAAAAGGTTCAATAGACAGAAGATCAGAGAGACAGAAGGTCCGGTAGACTTAAGGTCCAAGGGTCATAAGATCCAACAGACATAAGGTACACGAACAGAAGGTCCACATTTTTGGACAGCACCAAAGAGATTCTTAGAATGGATGTGAACAGGGCGCGGTTAAGATATTGTGGCGACTAGCATAGATACTTTTTGGAGGTCCTCTGTAGTCACACCTTATAATAAGGGTTGTGGCCTGCCTGATCAGCAAGACTTCGACTAGAAACAAACACGTATTGCAAAAATTAACATACATTATACACTGTAAAAAATAAACTTGTTTTTACAGTATAATACTGGCAGCCGAGGTTCCAATTTAAAACTGTAAAATGCACAGTAATAAACTGTAAAACTAAGGATTTTACACTTTCTTACAGTAAAGCAGCAATTTTACAGTTTATTACCACAAACAACAGTACACAAACAACAGTTAAACAACAGTATAATACTGGCAGCAGAGGTTCCAGTTTAAAACTGTATAAAAATAAAATTTTATAAAAAAAAAAGTAAAACCGACTTTTTACTCATTGGTTGTACCATTTGATTGATTTTTCCCTTCAAAAAACACTTGAAATTGAGAATGAGGGCCATGCTCCACATCAGCGTAAAACGCGACCGAAACTGAAGGCAGAAACCGAAAATCCGGGTACTTTCCATAGGAACACCATTGAATCCATTTTACGCTTCTGCCTATCTTTTCTGCTTTACGTCGATGTGGAGCATGGCCCCGAAACATTTTTGTTGTTTTTATTTTGAAACACGTAACCGAAGAATGGGTACGAATGATTTTATTAGCTGTTTCGACACCGACTTCAAAACTCATGTTTAAAAGTAGTATCGATGGTGTTCAAAGAATGAATTTATTTTTTACTTTTTAGAGCAATTTTCAGCTGCGTTTTTGAAGTCGGTTTTACTTTTTTTTATAAAATTTTATTTTTATTTCATTCTTTTCAGTGTAAATGTATACCCGGAATAGTGTCATGTTGAAGTTTAGGTGATGGGAGCCTGGAAATATATTTTTAAAAAATTGGGATACTCAGGACTAAATATATTCTATCAGTAAAACTTCGGTTTGCATGCCGCATAATCGTTCGATGTAGACAGAGCATTTTTTCTTGCTGCTTGAAAATCCACCGACTCCGTCGAGGATCGAACTCAAGCTCTTGCGAATGAGAGCCCAGCGTCTTACCGCTAGGCCACTCTATCGACGATCTATTGTGACCTAATAAACATCAAATCGCAAGAGTGTGCGCGTGAAATTTGAAATTCAATTCATGCGCAAAGAGGGTGCGCATGAACGGAATTCTAAAGATTTCCCTCAATTTCTTCAGGATCCCGTTTTCAAACCCCGCATCATGGGACCGTGGGACCACCAGGGAGGTGTATCCTTTCCAACAAAAAAAAATTATCAAAATCGGCCTATTCAGTAAAAAGTTATGCGTGGTCATACATAAAAAAAAATATATATATATACTGGTCGACCAGAGAACCTCCTCCGTTTTTTCGTCGGTTAAAAACTAGCAATTTTACAGTTTATTACTGTAAAATTAGCTATTTTTACAGCTTATTACAATAAAATTAGCTGTATTATAGTGTTAAAAACAGCATTCATTTTTTACAGTGTAGGTAATATAGATTACTGAAAAGTAGTTATGCTCGAGTAAAATAATTAATCATCAGTGAACTGTACCACAACAAATCCTTAAACAAAAGAAGAGTAATGTTAAATTTCTTACTTTTTAAAAAAAGTACGATCCACGTGAATATTTTTTTTTCTTTTTTTTAACCTTTTCTACATTCCGTATGTATTTTTTATCATGTAACTAGCTGACCCGGCGAACTCTGTTCCGCCTTAAAGGCAATAGATAAGAAAATTTTTTAGTTTATTAAGTTTTTTATTATTAGAAAATACAAAAAAAATTAAGTACCTACATTAATTATTCATTATTGTTTCTGTATTTTAGTACATAGGTTGCTCTTCACTAAAGTACCTTGTGATGCACAACATTTTTTGTTTTATTATCAGGCGTAAAAAGAAACAACGCAGATGGTCTTCCGACCCGTAAACATGCCACATATAATTGACCATGGGAAAACCAGTGATGTTCTAGATTCAAATCACAAACTTTTAAGGATTGACCTTGTGATTTGTTAAAGGTCATGACAAATGCAAGACGGTTTGGAAATTGTAGTCTTTTAAATTCAAACGGCATATCGGTTGGGATCGTCGGGATCCTAGGAATGAGCAATCGTTTCTGACAGCTTATCACATATAAATTTCAAGGGAAGTAAAGCGTTTGTTTATAATTTATTTCACGAAAAAGTCAAATAACACTCAACGCATCGCTAACTTACAACCTGTTAACTGCGTTCCGGAACCTGCCAGAACGTGTGCTTTATGTCGCTCAGCCATGGAGGTGTCAAAAAAGGCTTAGTAAAAAGGCTTAGTCAATAAGACAGTTTTTCTATTTATGTAACTGACACATATAAATTATAGCCTATGTCCGTCTCCTGGCTCTAAGCTACCTACCCACCAATTTTTAGCCATATCGGTACAGCCGTTCTTGAGTTATAAATAGTGTAACTAACACGACTTTCTTTTATATATATAGAAGAAGATAGAATAGTGGTGATAAGAACAACCTCTTTAACTGCAGTGCAGGAGCAATCCCACCAAGCGCTTTCTACCTCTCAGCCTCAGAGGCGTAACAACTCTTAAGTGACAATCATTGATGACACCTTATCACATATAATTTTAAAGGAAATAACGCGTTTGTTTGTAATTTACTTAACAAAAAGTTAAATAACACTCAACGCACCGTTCAATTACAACCTTTTTGCTGCCCACCGGAAGCTGCCAGACCGTGTGCTTTATGTCGCTCAGTCATGGAGGTGTTAAAAAAGGCTTAGTAAAAAGGCTTAGTCAATAAGACAGTTTTTCTATTTATGTAACTCACACATATAAATTATAGCCTTTGTCCGTCTCCTGGCTCTAAGCTACCTACCCACCAATTCTTAGCCATATCGGTACAGCCGTTCTTGAGTTATAAATAGTGTAACTAACACGACTTTCTTTTATATATATAGATTTCGACATTTTTATTACGAAACTGTGTGTATAACATCTTAAATTGAAAAAAATAAATAAATAAATAAAAGCTACAAGTAATATTATCTAAAAAGAAAAAAAAAATCAGATTAAAATTATGACTGATAAGAATGTTGGAAGTATAGTTAATTCCGAATGAATTAATAGTATTTGTTGAAAAGAAAGAAAAAACTAAAGCTGTTGAAAGAACTTAGATATTTTTACGGAAATATTCAAAATTCAAGGACAACAAATTTATACGTAATGCATTTCATTTCTTTCATAAAAAATGTTTTTCCTTTGCAGTTTAGGTGTAAGAATTAGCTTCCAACTCATTATAAAATAATTTGCTACTTTATTTATACACGAAATATTTAATGAGTAGAGTTTTCTGTGAATAGTTCTATAGATTTTCTTCTTTTACTGGAAAAAAAAAGTTTTTGCATAACAAGCTGCGGAAATTACTTAAATTCT